>JACEEZ010001795.1:0-35000 GCA_016584305.1 Chionoecetes opilio
AGGCGCCTCTACGCCGGGCCATGCTTCCTCATGAGCCCCTGAGATAGGGCGCCAATTGGGGTGGAACACGAAGGGCTGGGGACGGGGCCACGATGTTTATTAAGACTTAACCCTAATTAAAGGCTGGCGGAGACTGGTCACTGCCTTCGCCGGAGTCAAACTCCCGCTAGGGTACGTGAGATGGGGCGGGAAGATGAGGGTTGCCACACACCCCACAGAGTTTAAATGATTAATATCACAATGCCTTTGGAAGTATGATTGATTGTAGCATGTTGGGTTAAGTGGGAACATTTAATTATTCACACACTACTGGAAGTACTGATAGATTGTGCAGGTTAGGTTATGTGGTGAACTATATTTAAATATTCATATCACTACTGGAAGTATTGATAGTGGTAGCATGTTAGGTTAAGTGGTAACTATATTTAATGATTCATATATACTGGAAGTATCTGATAGATTGTTGCGGTTAGGTTAAGTGGTGAACATATTAATGATTCATATCTACTGGAAGTATCTGATAGTTTGTTGCAGGTTAGGTTAAGTGGTGAACGATATTTAATTATTCATATACTACTGGAAGTATCTGATAGTGTGTAGCAGTTAAGTGGGGATGTTGGGTTAAATGATGAATGGTTCTGTTTACCTAAATAGATTCTGAAAACATTATTCAATGGTTTCCGTCGCAAATCACTACTTTCAGAGATATAGATGCTTTTAGTAGGAAGGAGTTTAGGAGCGGGGGAAAAGGTCAAGTTCGTACACAAGTTGTTTCTACACAGTAGATTAGTACACCAAAAAATTTGTTTCAAAAGTTTTATATGAAACATAGTCGTTGGTACATCAGCTCAGAGTTAAACATAGAGTTACAAACGACATCACAAATGTACGAAAAAAACTAAAAGTCGTGTACGAAACAACTAAAAAAACCCTGGCTACGAAACAACTTGTGTACGAAAAAAACCTGAAACCTATAGGATAGGAAAAATATAACTCCTCCCTTAGACTCACTAACCCTAACCTAAATTTTAGCCTATAAATTTAAGGGCCCAAAATTTCCATTAAAAAGTGATGATCTTTAATATCGATACTGGAATATGATCGATTTCCCTGCATTTTAGGTTAAGCGGTGATAAAAATTATATTCAATAATACAACTACTGGAAGTATATGGTCGATTGCTGCATTTTAGGTTAAGGGTGTTTGATCTTTTAAAAAATATCCCTACTGGAAGTATAATGATATATTGTTGCACGTTAGATAAGTAGTGAGCAAGTTTAAATTATAAATATCAGAACTATCTTGGGGTAAAATTTCGGAAGTGGGCATTCACTGATTTCGAGGTCGAAACTTAGTTTCCTGAATAGTTTTGATGTGTTTTGAATGATCTGGCACTCTTTTTTGTCGGAAATAAATGTTTTTTTACGGTGTGGGGGTGGGCCCCCCCCGCCCCGCCCCGCCCCCCAAACCTTAATTGCTCCCCCTTTCGCACTGCCATAGTATTGATAATTTCTTTTTTTCTTAATATCTGTTACTAAACCAAACTCCACCTCTAACCTAATCTAATTTAAACTAACTTAACAGTTTACGGCTGAAATAACGATAGATTTTCGGTAGTACATGTAACACCATTATTATTTAATTGCACCATGGGAAATGGGTTCAAATATTCATAATGAATAATTCTACACGATGATTTTGTTTGTTTGTTTGTTTGTTTAGAGGATAAATTCCTCAGAGCCGTAGTGATCTACCGCTGCAGCAATTAGTGTTTGGGCCCAAGCCACCACCCCGGGAGGGGGGTCACAAACCTCCGGCTAACACCCGGTTACCCATTCACTGCTGGGTGGACAGGGGCTCGGGTTTTAAGAAAGACCACCCATCTATCTTCGCTCCGCCCGGGGATCTAACCCGGACTTCTCGGTTGTGAGCCGAGCGTGCTAACCACTATACTACGGAGTACCGTATGTAAATGTAGGTAAGAATCCTAGGACTTTTGGAAGCCCACTACCCAAGTAATACCCTATCTTTGCACGAGTTGGTGGTAAATAAGCTTAAATGGTTAATATCACAACTGCCTTTGGAAGCATTGACATATTATTGCTCGTTAGTTCAGTGATGAACGAACTTTAATTATTAATAACATTTCTGTCTGGAAAAGAGTAGCTACAAGAGCAATCACGGGATATAACTTGGTAGTTTTGTCATTTATGCCTTCAATATACTCCTTGATGAGGTCAATGAGCATCCCCTTATCCACAGTGGATATAGGAGTTGCCTTAAGAGAGCCAGCATCGTCACTCGTAGCAGTGGTGTCGACTGTAGATGTAAACAAACTTGAATTTCCCGCGATTTCAAGCGCTATTTCGCCGAGTCGAGCGAGAATATGAGAAAGTTAGCGGTGGCGAACACTCACGTCCGCCAACCCTGGCGTTCGCCAGGGTTGGCGTAAGCCAGTGTTTACAAGTAAGGATTTCCTGAGGCTGGCGTTCGCCTGGCGGAGCATCGGCAGGCGATCGCCAGCCCGGGCGGAAGGTTTAATTGTACGGCCCGCAGCCACCTACCCGAGCACACGCGCCGCCCCAAGAGGCCGTGAAGGAATACACGTACACGTATACTCGCGCGCCGCACTAAGACAAGACACTAGTCTCGTGGTCACGTAAGAAATCACCGCGACGCAGGCCTGCGTGTGCACGCACTTAAGTCTAGATAGATTCTGTCTCCTGTCCTCTGTTCAGATACTCGACCAATTTAGAGTAATTTGCTATACTCAAGTTGAGTAAAAAAATTGCAAGTTTGTTTTATTGTTAATTATTGTTTATTAAGTAGTGATTGATGACATATCCAAAATGGGACACAGGTTTCAACCCAGAAGTTACCTAATTTGCATAATATCAAATGGCCGTCATTTTTTAATATATGGCCCCATTATCTCTAAAACTACTCAATTTTAGCACAATAAGTGCATTACACTTGAATAGAAACATGATCCAGTGAATCTGAAAAACATATTTTTCAACTCACATGACCCCTCTAAACATGTAGGTCAAAGGTCAAGTTGTACAAAAAAGGTCAAATGGCCGTTTTTACGGGAAATGTATTTTATGCATGATTAATAGTTTGCGTTGCCTCTTAAAAAACAAGATTATAGTTACTGCCCTCAGTGGCAAAATTATTTTCAAGGTATGCAACTATGGATGGTGTACGTAAACTACGTATGCCTGTATGGCACTAATAATCTGATTAGATTTTCTTTTCTCAACATTTTATAGGTCTGTTTTAATACAAATTAACAAAGGTGGGCACCAAACCGTTAATCCGTTAATCGTTAATTAACGAAGTTAACATTTTCGTTAACGATTTAACTTTTAAGTTAACTTTGGAAATCATTATCGGACTAATTAACTACCGTTACATTTAACTTCCGTTAACTCAAGTCCGCTAACCCAGAAATTTATAACAGTTTCTCATCAAAAACTATGAAATCAGCCTTTTTTAGGTTTTTTAAAAAGTTTAAACTATAAAATCTGCCTTTTTTAGCTCTAAAGCAAAAAAAACTATAGTTTTTGAGTTATAAAGCCCTTAAAAAACCCCATATAGGCTGATTTTATAGTTATGGCACATTTCAAAGGTGTTTTTAGGTGGTTTTAGAGGAAAAACTGATTTTTTTTTTCTATAAAAAAAATTAACGTTAACGGTTTATCGATAACTTCCGTTACATTTTTAAAGAATTAACTGATTAACGGTTATCGATGTAAATTTTTTGGTTAACGGATTAACGGTTAACGAAGTTAACTTTTTGATTAACGACGTCCACCACTGCAAATTAGACACCCCTGAATCCCACCCCACCCTCTTCGATGATCACCCTTCTTCCAACCTCACCATCAACTTGCCATAAGCTGCATGATCTCAGATAGTAATTTGACCCCAACCTCATTGCATCATATTCCTTGCCAACTGTGATGCTAATTAATGTTTATATACACACAACAATAACTACCTGTTTTCCAGGAAACTCCCTGGTTCTATTATTAGCATGATATATATTCTCTATCCCCTAGTAGATCTGTACATAGTGTCAGGTTGCTGTTATTTAATAATGAGATGTGTATGCTACTTGGAATATCATGGTGTGTATGCAGCACATGCTTGGGCCTGTGTACTGTTCATGTACAGTGTTTTGGAGCATTTCAACGTTCAACTCAACATTGGCAGTCACTGATGTATATGCCTGTTGCGTACGTGGTAAGTCCAATATTTTACAGCAAATATTAGTGGATAAAAGTTTGGAAAGTTAAGCTTAAATAGCTGCCAATATTAAAACTTTAAAAAGCCTATTTAGCATAGCATTTTAGGTAGAAAAACACTGGGTAGGAGTTAACTATCGCTACTGTGGTAGATTGATAGGGCCTATAACATAGGCATACAGCATACCTATAGCATAGGCATAGGCATACCGCTTACAGACGCATGATAAAGAAGTACATCTATTCAATCGTTGTATTCGATGGATATCTACAAGATACAATAAAAACCGTAGCACACCAAAGGCGTAGACATTTTTCTGGAAAGGTCAATTGATTCATTGATTTAATGCCTTAAAAAAAGGTGAAGGGTGCCAGATATCAGAGGTTATATGGCACTATGGCAAAGCATAAAAAAGGGGAGGGTTAAAGAATAATAGTGAAACGATGGGGGAAAGGGGGAAAGAACGGAATGTTACGCAGGATGGTTAGATCAGATGTAGGATGTGGATTTGTTGGAGGAATAAGGTTAAATTTTCCAGGGAGAAGGGGGGGGTTTCCCGGGAAAGAATGTCCGCAAGACAGGGAGGTCGGGAAAGGGAGGACAAATGAGGGAAAGGAAAACTGGAACGGGCAGGAGTAAGATGGGGGCAGGATATTAGGACATGTTTGGACAGTGAGAGGAACATGACAGGGTGTCCCGAGGGTTGGGGAGGAGCGTGACATAAAATGGGAGTGTGTGAGGTTGGATGGCCTATGCGAAAGGTGCGAGAGCAGTCCCCAACGTCTATTAGAGTGGTAAGGATTTGACCATGGAGAGATAGAGGGTTTGACCAGGCAAAATTTATTGGAAAGAGAAAGTGGCCAGGAGGATTGCCAGCGTTCGAATAGGAAAGATTTAAAGGAAGGGTAGTAGGGGAGGCTGACAAGTTTGAGAAACGGGGGCATTGGGACATAGTGGCCGAGCGCGCCAAAGAATCAACGCGTTCGTTGCCCGAGATAACCCACGTACTCGGTACCCACAGAAGCAAATTGTTTTGTGGCGTATGGATAGTTGGAATAACCAGTCTTGGATCTCCCGAACAAGAGGGTGAAGTGAGCGAAGAGATTGTATAAGAGAAAGGGAATTGGGGGAAATCAGTGAAGATAGTGAAGGAACAGGATGGGTAGAAAAGTATGCGTTTCAGGCGAAGAGGATGGCGTAAAATTTCCCGTTGTAAGAAACAGTGGATTTGTAGGTAGTTGTATTGATAGTGAAGAGGGGAAGAGAACAGCAAAGCCAAAACCCAGAGTGGGATTTAGAACCGTCGGTTAGAAGTGGGTGCTAGAGGAATGAGTGGAAGGTGTTCAAGAAAGTGAGAGCGGGGACAATAAGAGGAATGGTAGACTTGGGAGAGGTAATGGGGACAGAAAAACAGATATGGGGGGAAGGTATAAGCCATGGGGGAAGGAATGAACGTAGAAAGGGAGAAGATTAAGGTAGGAAAGGAGGAGTGGGAGAGAAGGGTGCGCATGCGAACGGGGAAAGGGCGGTGGCAAACGAGGGGAGGAGGTGAACACTGTGATGAGAGATGGGCGACTGCAATCTTAGAAATAGGAAATTGATGAAGGCGAGCATAGCACCGAAGTGATAGGAGGGCTCGACGGCGAGAGAGGGACGGGAGGCCCGACTCAGCATTGAGGCTCTCAACGGGGGAGGAGCGAAAGGCACCTAGAGCCAGAGGAGTCCTAGGTGGTGAACAGGGTCCAGGAGGTTGGGGAAAGAGAGGCAGAGGCAGAGGAATAAAATGACATCCATAGTCAAGAGTGGAGAGGACCAGTACAGTGTGGAGATGGAGGAGGGTCTTGCGGTCAGCACCCCAAGACACATATGAGATAGTTTGTAGGAGGCGGAGGCGACGAAGGGCATTTCCCTTTAGAGATGGATATGTGCCTTCCGGGTAAGGCGAGAGTCGAAAGTGGGGCCCAAAGGGAAATTTTTCCAGAGGAGCAATACTTGAGAGGTATATCATATAGAGAAAGTGGAGTGGGAGTGGTACACGAGAGCAAGAGAAAAGGATGGAGAAGGATTTTGTGGGAGAGAAACGAAAGCCATGATTAGTAGCCCAGGAAGAAGCAGCGGAAATTGCAGATTGGAGGAGACTGCGGAGGGGTGCCGGGGAAGGGCCCGGGAAGCGTACAGGCTAGGTCATCCACGTAAGGGGGGACCGGAGGGCCAGGTGGTAAGGTGGAGACGAGTCCATTTACTGCAATGAGTAACAAGGAAGTGCTGAGGACATTTCCTTGGGGGACACCTTCATATTGGGGGAAGGACGAAGAAGTGGAGGAAGATACTTTGACTCTGAAGGACGATCACATAGAAAGGACTTGAGAAAGACCCCCATGTTACCAGCTATGCCGAAGGGGTTTAGCTGGTGGAGGATATGATTTTCGCCAGGCGGTATCATAAGCTTTCTCTAAACCCAAAAAAAACAGTAAGGACTGATTCGTGACGGGCAAAGGCTTTTGGTAATGTATTTTTCCCAGGTGTGCTAAGGGGTCAGCTGTGCTTCGGCCCTGTCGGTAGCCAAACTGAGAAGGGGAGAAAAGACTTTTTTGGGTTCCAGGAACCCCATAAGACGGGGATTTATCATGCGTTTTCCAGTAACTTTCATAGGCAACTAGTAAGGGCAATGGGGCGGTAATCTTGGGGGGTACCCGGGTTTTTTGGGTTTAAGGAGCGGGAGGGCAGGGCTTCGCGCCCTGGGGGGGGGGAAAATCCCCAAGGGACCAAAACCGGTTTTAAAAAGGGCTAGTAAAAAAAGGAGAGAACAGGAGGGAAGTGTTTGAGCATTTGGTAGGAATCCCGTCAGGGCCTTCACATGTGTCGCGGCAATAATGAAGAGCGGAGGCTAGTTCAGAAGAAGAGAAAGGCATTGTAGTATTCAGAAGAGGATAGAGAGAAGGTAAAGGGAATGCGTTCCCTGGCAGCTTTGATTCTAGTGAACTGAGGAGAGAGGTGGGATCCACTACTAACGAGACTGAAAAAGGAGCCCAATTCCTCTGCTACTTGGAATGGCTCTGCAATAATTTGTTATGAACGTGCAGGACTGGGGCAACAGGGGCGGGTGTTTACCTGACAAATTTTTGGATTCGGCGCCAAACTGATGAAATGGGGGTATCTGTGGTGAGGGAGGAGACGTAGGGGCGCCCAAATATTAATTACTGAGAGTTAATGGTCCGCTTAAGGCGGGCAGAGGCTTTTTTAAAAGAAATAAAAGCTGGGATTTGACCGCGTTTGCAGCGGTTTGCTGCTCCAAGCAGCACGCTTTGATCGGTGGGCCTTTCTACAATCCAAAGTCCACCAGGGAACGCATTTAGAGGTAAAAGGACGAGAGGTTTGGGGATAGCTGTAAGGGCGGCACTTAGAATAGACGGAAAAGTAGGTGAGCATATCAGAGGTGAAGAAAAGGTGGAAGGTGGAGCGGAAGGGCAGAAAGGGGGGCAAAAGTGCGCCAGTCGGCTCTGCGGAAACACCATCGTGGAGGGTTTGGAAGAGGGACGTATGAGTAGGAGAAAGGAGGATAGGAAAGTGGGGCGCTATAAGGGGATTGGTCGAGGACCGATCAATGAGGTCTAAGCGCAGGGGAAAGGGGAGCAAAAAGAGAGGTCAAACAGGAAATGGCTAAGTCCTCACATCAAAATGAGTGGGACGATTATAGTTGAGAATAATGAGGTGGTGGTGGCTAGGAAGCATTCAAAGGAGCGGCCACGGGTGTTTATGGTGGAGTCACCCCAAAGGGAGTGGTGGCAGTTGAAGTCACCTACTACCAGCAAAGGGGGTTGTAGGCGGGAGAGAAGGGCGTGTAAGGCATCAAAGTCAATAGGATGAGAAGGAGAGAAATAGATGGAAACAATAGTAAACCCAAAGTTGGGTATATACCTTTAAGAGGGTACATGGGAGAGTAGTGTTGACATTCAGGGAGATAGAAGCCGTTTTTCTGGTGGACAAGGATTGAGGAGGAAAAATAGAATGGCGGGAGGAAATAAAGCGGTAAATTGGGGAAATTTCAACAGGGGTTGAGTAATGAAAGTTTCTTGGAGGCAGATAACTTGCGGTTCATAGCAGGAAATCGGGAAACGAAGATCTTGTCTGTGGGAGCGGAAGCCGCGAATGTTCCATTGGAGAACAGACATTGTGTAGAGGTCAACGGGTGATGAGGGTTGGAATGGTAGCGGCAGTAGAGGGGTCAGTAGGGTCTGGGGTTTTCGGGTGGGGATCGCACGTAGTAGGTGAAGGACTTAGTAGGGTCAGGGGGGTGAGGGGTCAGGGATGGGAATTGTTGAGACAAAAGGGAGTCGAGCGTATAGCCAGGGGGGAGGGGTAAAGGGAAGAACCGACGTGACAGTAGGGGGGCAGAGGAAATAGAAGATGGGGAGGAGGACATAGGGTGATCAGAGGGAAAGGAAGAAGGGTGGAGTGGGGAGAAGATGGAGAAGGAAAGGAAGAGGGGGAATGTTGGGGAGGCAGGAGGAAGAGGGGTAGGGGGGAAGATGGGAGGGAATAGAATGTATCTCAGCTGAGAAATGTGAGGATTGAGACAGAATGTGGGGATGATGAGGCGGTTTTTGAAGAGGGCCCGAGGGTCATATCTCGAGCGACGTACTCTTCGATCATAGCCATCCATGGTCTCAGCTGGAGAGTTAGGAGGGAGACCTGGGAGGCACAGGGTTTCTTTGTAGGAGGGGACGTAGAAAGTGGGGTTTTGAGGAGCTGAGGAGGAGAGAGAGGTAGTGGGAGTTCCAGGGGGGGAGGAAGTGGGAGGACGTTAAAGTTGTCTGACAAGAGGAGGCCGAGGGGTGCGTTGAGGAAGGGGTGTGGGAAGTTTTAATGAATTACTGTGATGAATATGGCATGGTTTTGAATGATAAGAAATCGAAATTCATGGTAGTCAATGGTAATGAAAATGACAGACAATCCCTATCTACAGCGAGCTTAGACATGAAGTATTGTGGTAGTTATCTGTATCTCGGTGCCTGGTTTACGGACGATGGCAAGACTCAGTCTGCTCTTGCACTACATGATGTTAAGAACTCTGAATTATTGAATAAATTTTCAATTTTTTGTGCCTCGAGCACTACTATGCCGTTTTTGTATAAGAAAAAAGTTTTTCATGCTGCTGTTTCGTCATCATTACTGTACAGTGCGGAGACCTGGTTAACAGAGAACCCCAAATCCATAATTAGTAAATACAATATGTTGTTATAATGTTTATTAGGGGTAAGAAAATACACGAGTACTAGCCTATGCTGTGTGGAGGCAGGAATCCCGCCAGTACAGTCTGTCATGGCCAAAATGAGACGTACATTTCTAGTGACGAAATTTCAGAATGTAGACATGGGTGAGCCATTTCATTATGTTTATGACCTTTGCAGTAGAAACAACACCCGCGGTTATCGATTCCTTAATAAAGCATTATGTCAATGAAAGTGTTTACCCATTAGAGAGATTAAAAGAAAATATTCTTAATAAGCCCGAAACCGCCACTAAATATGTAACATATAGGACATTGTTAAATCCTTCCTTGACAGTACATGAAGTTTATAGTAGCAAGGATTCATATATACCAGACTATACTCGAAGGTCTTTTACTAGATTACGACTAATGTCTCATAACCTAAGGGTGGAAACAGGAAGGTGGAGCAGAACCCCGCCAGAGCTACGGTATTGTACATGTGCAGGACATGAGATACAGGACGAGCAACATGTACTTTTAAGATGCCCCAAGGTTGCTGACCTTCGCCGTAGTTTTAATATACTAGACTTTGACTCAATGCAAAGCTTATTTATGAATCACCATTATACCAGGTTGTGTGACTTTATTTACAAGGCATTAAAGGCACATCAATACGGTATAATAATAATAATAATAATAATAATAATTAAAAGTGTATATATTTGAAAGGATTTGTGCTCATGCTATACTAACCAATTAACTATGGAATGTGTCATGTGTTCATGTCATGTTCCATGTGTTGAATGTGTTGTAAATGCTTCATGTGTCATGTTCTATGTGTTGAATGTGTTGTATGTGTCATGTTCCATGTGTTGAATGTGTTGCATGTGTCATGTTCCATGTGTTGAATGTGTTGCATGTGTCATGTTCCATGTGTTGAATGTGTTGCATGTGTCATCTTTCATGTGTTGAATGTGTTGTATGTGTCATGTTTCATGTGTTGAATGTGTTGCATGTGTCATGTTCCATATGTTGAATGTGTTGCGTGTGTCATGTTCCATATGTTGAATTTGTTGCATGTGTCATGTTTCATATGTTGAATGTGCTGCATGTGTCATGTTCCATATGTTGAATTTGTTGCATGTGTCATGTTCCATATGTTGAATTTGTTGCATGTGTCATGTTCCATATGTTGAATTTGTTGCATGTGTCATGTTCCATATGTTGAATTTGTTGCATGTGTCATGTTTCATGTGTTGAATGTGTTGCATGTGTCATGTTCCATATGTTGAATGTGTTGCATGCGTCATGTTTCATGTGTTGAATGTGTTGCATGTGTCATGTGCCATGTGTTGAATGTGTTGCATGTGTCATGTTTCATGTGTTGAATGTGTTGCATGTGTCATGTTTCATGTGTTGAATGTGCTGCATGTGTCATGTGTTGAATGTGTTGAATGTGTTGCATGTGTCATGTTCCATGTGTTGAATGTGTTGCATGTGTCATGTGTTTTCATGTGTTGAATGTGTTTCATGTGTCATGTTCCATGTGTTTGAATGTGTTGCATTGTCATGTTTCATGTGTTGAATGCGTTGTAAGTGTTTTATGTGTCATGTTCCATGTGTTGAATGTGTTGCATGTGTCATGTGTTTCATGTGTTGAATGTGTTGCATGTGTCATGTTCCATGTGCTGAATGTGTTGTATGTGTCATGTTCCATGTGTTGAATGTGTTGTATGTGTCATGTTCCATGTGTTGAATGTGTTGTATGTGTCATGTTGAATGTGTTGAATGTGTTGTAAGTGTTTTATGTGTCATGTTCCATGTGTTGAATGTGTTGCATGTGTCATGTTCCATGTGTTGAATGTGTTGTATGTGTCATGTTGAATGTGTTGTAAGTGTTTTATGTGTCATGTTCCATGTGTTGAATGTGTTACATGTGTCATGTGTTTCATGTGTTGAATGTGCTGCATGTGTCATGTTCCATGTGTTGAATGTGTTGCATGTGTCATGTTCCATGTGTTGAATGTGTTGCATGTGTCATGTTCCATGTGGTGAATGTGTTACATGTGTCATGTTCCATGTGTTGAATATGTTGCATGTGTCATGTTCCATGTGTTGAATGTGTTGTATGTGTCATGTTCCATGTGTTGAATGTGTTGCATGTGTCATGTTTCATGTGTTGAATGTGTTGTATGTGTCATGTTCCATGTGTTGAATGTGTTGCATGTGTCATGTTCCGTGTGTTGAATGTGTTGCATGTGTCATGTTCCATGTGTTGAATGTGTTGCATGTGTCATGTTCAATGTGTTGAATGTGTTGCATGTGTCATGTTCCATGTGTTGAATGTGTTGTATGTGTCATGTTCCATGTGTTGAATGTGTTGCATGTGTCATGTTCCATATGTTGAATGTGTTGCATGTGTCATGTTCCATGTGTTGAATGTGTTGTATGTGTCATGTTCCATGTGTTGAATGTGTTGCATGTGTCATGTTCCATATGTTGAATGTGTTGCATGTGTCATGTTCCATGTGTTGAATGGGTTGTATGTGTCATGTTGAATGTATTGAATGTGTTGTATGTGTCATGTTGAATGCGTTGCATGTCATGTGTTTCATGTGTCATGTTCCATGTGTTGAATGTGTTGTATGTGTCATGTTGAATATGTTGCATGTGTTGCATGTGTCATGATGAATGTGGTGGATGTGTTGTATGTGTCATGTTCCATGTGTTGAATGTGTTGCATGTGTCATGTTTCATGTGCTGAATGTGTTGTATGTGTCATGTGTTTCATGTGTCATGTTGTGTCATGTTGAATGTGTTGCATGTGTCATGTTCCATGTGTTGAATGTGTTGCATGTGTCATGTTTCATGTGTTGAATGTGTTGCATGTGTCATGTTCCATGTGTTGAATGTTTTGCATGTGTCATGTTTTATGTGTTGAATGTGTTGCATGTGTCATGTTTCATGTGTTGAATGTGTTTCATGTGTCATCTTTCATGTGTTGAATGCGTTGCATGTGTTATGTTCCATGTGTTGAATGTTTTGCATGTGTCATGTTCCATGTGTTGAATGTTTTGCATGTGTCATGTTCCATGTGTTGAATGTTTTGCATGTGTCATGTTTCATGTGTTGAATGTGTTGCATGTGTCATGTTTCATGTGTTGAATGTGTTGAATGTGTCATGTTTCATGTGTTGAATGTGTTTCATGTGTCATGTTTCATGTGTTTCATGTGTTGCATGTGTCATGTTTCATGTGTTGAATGTGTTTCATGTGTCATGTTTCATGTGTTGAATGTGTTGCATGTGTCATGTTTCATGTGTTTCATGTGTCATGTTTCATGTGTTGAATGTGTTGAATGTGTTTCATGTGTCATGTTTCATGTGTTGAATGTGTTGCATGTGTCATGTTGAATGTGTTGAATGTCTTGCATGTGTCATGTTCCATGTGTTGAATGCGTTGCATGTGTCATGTTCCATGTGTTGAATGTGTTGCATGTGTCATGTGTTTCATGTGTCATGTTGTACCTTAGTTCTATGTACACTTCTTACCGTTAGTAGTTCTGTATGTTCTTGATGCCGTGAACTCACTCAGGACCTTGCTGTTCAATAGTCCCTTCGATCACTATTTGTATACAGTTGGGGCAGGAATACACTCAGCTCCAGTTCTGGTATATTATTCACAGTTAGACTAGCGTACACAAGGACGTACAATGAGCACAGACACAAAATATGACTGGCATGGGCTAGGGTCAACTCCTCACTGACCTCCCAGCCGTCTGGTTGCTACCAACAACGCTTTGGTCAATCCGGTACAATAGGAAAAATATCAGAGACACATTTGGCGTGTCGCTGTAGTTCAAAGGGATTTAAGCTTAAGGTTCTAGGAGAGAGAGAGAGAGTAATTGGAGAGTAAATTAGAGACATATGCGCTAGGGACTTGAGACCTGACATGCAGTTGATTGTCGGTCTAGTTCAAAGAATATAGGAGGAAAGGTGCGAAGAGAAGAAATACGAGAGAGGAATTAGGAGACATATACGCGAGAGAGAATAATTGGAGACATGGGAGAGAGAGAGAAGTAATTGGAGACAGTACAATGTTTCATGTGTTGAATGTGTTGCATGTGTCATGTTCCATGTGTAGAATGTGTTGCATGTGTCATGTTCCATGTGTTGAATGTGTTGCATGTGTCATGTTCCATGTGTTGAATGTGTTGCATGTGTCATGTGTTTCATGTGTCATGTTTCATGTGTTGAATGTGTTGCATGTGTCATGTTCCATGTGTTGAATGTGTTGCATGTGTCATGTTTCATGTGTTGAATGTGTTGCATGTGTCACGTTTCATGTGTTGAATGTGTTGCATGTGTCATGTGTTTCATGTGTCATGCTCCATGTGTTAAACGTGTTGCATGTGTCATGTATTTCATGTGTCATGTTCCATGTGTTGAATGTGTTGTATGTGTTATGTGTTTTATGTGACAGGTTCCATGTGTTGAATGTGTTGTATGTGTCATGTGCTTTGTGTTTTCTTTTTTGTTTTTATGTTTCAAGTTTTTGTCATGTGTTTTATGTATTTTATGTTTTGTTTTTTATGTTATATGTAAGTTTAAAAAAAAAAAAAAAAAAATATGTATGTGTGTGTTTGCATGCAAGGTACTACATACAAATAGTGTCAGTTAAATTTAGCATTGTATTTTGCCCTCTACTACTTTAAGGAATATTGAATTGATTTCATTTTGGACAAAAACAAAAAATACGTTTTCGTATTGCTTCGTTATTGTTACTCCCATGTTTTGTATATATATATATATATATATATATATATATATATATTTTTTTTTGTCAATAAACTACTAACTAACTGGGGATCGAGGAAGGGGTAGAGGTCGGAGTATCAGGATTGAGGACGGCAAAGGAGTTATTTATGGCGAGGAAGGGGGCAGCAGGATGAGCAAAGGAAGGACGAATGGGAGGAGGAGGAACAGGGAAAGAGAGGGTAGGATAGGTTTTAGTAGGGGGATTCGGAAGTAGAAGGGATTGGAAATAAGCTGGGAGACGGGGGTAGGCGAAAAGCCTAGGCGGCGAGCTTCTTGGCGGGCTTCTCTCAGAGTTAAGCCCTTCTCAAATCTGATGAATGTCACTTCTGATTCGAAGTGGTAGATAGGACAACCTCTGTAGAAAACGTTGTGGAAACCAACACAGTTAGCATATGTGGGCGACGTAGCAGGACATGAGGAACGAGCATGGCCAGGTTGAGCACAAAAAGCGTAGCGGGCAGAGGATCGGCAGTGCTTGGCAGGGTGGCCAAAACGCCAACATGTCTGGCATTGGCGAGGATTAGGGCGGTAAAGTTTAACTGGCAAGTGTTCCCCGCCAACATAAATGCTATCAGGGAGCGTTTGCCTTTTAAAGGTGACTTTGGCAATGTTGGTAGGGTATTTTCGGTGGCCCCGGGGTGGGATGGTGTAGCAGTAAACTGCGGTGGCATCATAATCCTCTTCCAAAAGGTCGAGGAGGGGTTTTGCGCAGTCGGACCATTCTTTGTCATCGACTGGGCAAGCATGCGGGTGGATGGAAACAGTTCCGGTACAGGTGTTAAGATTAATGTCGGGCGTGATGTAGAATGGGTTGCCGTCCAAGTCTTTAAGATCAAGCATTGCATGAGCTTGTTCTTCAGTGTCAACTATCACCAGGCGGGACCGATCGGCGCGGGTACGGAATGTAACCTTGCCGACTTGTCGTTGGAGGCATTTCTGGAAACTGAGGGTGCAAGCAGAGTGAGGGGCGTCGCTGGGGACGATGAAGAAATTATCCCATTTGGCAGGACCAAAAAGAGTGCTAAGAGAGGGGTGAGGGTGAGAAGTTGATGTGCGTGGGCGTGAGGAAGAGGCGACCGTGCGGACTTTAGTTCTCCCGGAGGGAGGAAGGATGCAAGGTGCAAGGATAGCGATACAGGATGAAGAAGAGGACAAAGTTGTGGTTGGAGTGTCGTCTGGTGCTGAGGATGGATTCTGGATCTGGCTAGGGGGCTCAGGAGCACTAAGTGACTCTGAGGGTCGAGCTTGGGGTACAGGCATATCAGTATATCATATATCAGTAGTTAAAAGAGGAGCAGGGGTCGGTAAACCAGGGGGATCATCAGGGTCATTTGGTAGAGGGGCCGGCCCTGAAGCCTCTATAAAGGTTGGATTATCATCATTGGTCATGGGGAGCCTGGAGTAAAGTGGGGGAAATAACCGGTCATCCCCTCAAGACCCCATGAAGGGAAAGAGCAAAATGATAAGGGTATACCGTGCCCGTAGCACCCTGAGGCCGTTCATGACTGACCCGAAGCCAGCCTCATATCCCATCAGCACGGCTTTCACACCTTAGGAGGAAAGGGGGATAGGAGGAGGTACAAGAGGAAAGATAGAGGGAAGGAGGGGAAAAAGGAGAGAGATAGGAAAGGTCAGGCAAAATTAGTCAGACCGAGGACAGGGGCCCAAAGCCAAGGGAGTAACCAGGAGGTCGTCCCCCGAGCATCTGGCCCCAATCCCCGGGCCCGAAGCCCCCCCACGATGACAGCGGGCCTGGTAACGGGGGGGCAAGCTAGTCATCGATTTGCCACTTAAGATGGAAAAGAAAACGTTCCAGCAAAACAAAGGAAACAAGCAGGCATTCATAAATATGTTATCAGATGATATGCGTAAGAGGATATAGATACTATCCATGCTGAAGACGACGCAGATCTACTGATTGTTCAGACAGCAGTCAGGATGGCTGAGTACAAAACGACATTTGTAATTGCTGAGGATACAGACATCCTTGTGCTAATTGCCCCCAACATAAATTGGTCCCAAAAATTGTTCATAAGTCAGAGTGTCGGGGGTTTCTATAGGTTTTTTACTGTATCGGCTGCATTTGTGGGTGGGGTAGTCGGGGGTTGGTTGTTTTCTGAAATATTTTTAGGGCTTAACCTGTTAATTATAAGCGTGTGTGTGGTGGTTTGAGTGAGTGTGATGGGTGCAGTGTTTTTAGTCCGGTGTTCGTTCGAAGCGCTACTCTACCTCAGAACCCTCAAACCCGAGCTGACTTCCCCCGCTGCGAGGCAGCCACTTGTGCCCTACACCCCGAAAACCCTTTCGGTAAGCTTTGCCTGCCTGTTTTTTGTGTTTATTTCTAGTTTTTCTGTTTTTTAAATTTTGGGCTTGATTTTATATTATGTTAAATTGTGTACTTGTTTTTTTGGGGGGTGCACACCCTCCTTTGTAGACCCGAGTTGCTCTGCGGGACCGTCGGCGAGGCACAGACGCACCTCCCTAACCTGCTGTGCCGGCCTTCCCCCCATACACAGACGTCCCGTAGTTTTTTACGCACACTGATGCCGCTGGTGCGTTTCACGACTGACCCTTTCCCCGGGTGCGTTGGGTCCGCGCGAGGTCGCGTCGCCCCTTTCGCCCGGGCTGTTTGAGTTTGGAAAGAGTCACTGGTGGAAAAAGTCTACTGAGGTGCCAGCAAACGGGTCCCTGTGCCCACCTCTGCTACCCCACGAAGTGGTCCCTCCCGTGTCGCGGGCCATCTACCATGGGTTTTTGTAATTATTTTTTTCGTTGTGTGCATTTTTAATATTTTGTCCAAGAAACCGATTTTTGTACCAACCCCGAATTGAGCATTCCCTTTGGACATCCCCAAAAACCCGGGGGTTTCAAATAAACCTTACGCTATGAACCCCCCGACAAGTGGCGCAGGAGTAGGATAATTCCCAGAATGATCCGCCAGGGTTTATTTTTTTTTTTTTGTATTTGTAACGACTTGTTTTTTCCGGGTACTTTTTTGTAAGCGGAGGAGGAAGCGTGGCCGGTTGCCGTTTCAGGGGAAAAAGTAACATGGGAGGTAAAGGTTCGTTACGTATGCGGTGTGTAAGTTGTTTGGAACTAATCATTTGTTTTTGGGATTTTGACGATTGAGGTGACACTTTTATATCCCTTTACGTGAAAAACTTTTATGGGGCGAGTTAATCACACCCCCCTTCACTAGTGACGGTGGCCTAGTGCGTTGTTCAGGGGAAAAGTGACGACCGTATTTTAAATGTTTTTTCTATACTTACGTGCGTCAAACTTGGAGGATCGCTTAGGTCGAGACTATCTTGCCTTCCCTTTCACCTTTAGGTGTATAGCCTTTGTGCTTTGTTTTGTAGCGGTATTTACCCTAGTTTTGTCGCACAGATCGTTGTGTTTTGGTAGCTGTTAACTCTTCCGGTCGTCATTTTCGACTTTGCCCCCAGTATGGGGTTTTCAACCATTGTTTTTTTGCTCCGGGTTTAAGTTTTGTACGAAATGAATATTGTACGGGGCTCGTTGAAAGTTAAAATGCCATTAACCCTTTCGACATTGTAGTGTTATTTGCTGGGGGGCTATGGAAGAATTCGGTTTTCCTTGGTAGTTAGAATAAGATAAAATTTTTTTTTTAAAAATTTCCGTGTAGTGTTGGGTTTTCCCTGGCAAAAGAGGTAACGTTTTGCCCGTGACTACCTTAGCTCCTTTAAAAGCTCAACGCTACTCACGGAGGTTAACATCTAAACTAACAACTAATTGCTCCAAAAATTATTTTAATTTTGCTTCATTAAAAAATAGTTGAGCGGTGAAAACAGGCGAAAGAGGCGGTTTTAGTATGGAAGATATCAAAGTTTTTATAGGGAAAGGAAGAGACCGTGTGAAACAAATCTAGAAAAAGGGAAAAGGGGAAAAAAAAATGAGAAATTTTAAAAAATTTGCACCGAGAGAGGGAACTAAAATCAGAGCCCCCGAGATAGAAGTGGCTGGAAAACAGGGGTCATGAGTAAATGGTTGAGAGACAGGAGGCTCATAGATAGAAGTGGTGAGAGACAGGAGGCTCATGAGAAAAAGTGGCTGAGAGACAGGAGGTCAGAGAGAAAAGTGGTAGAGAAGGAGGGTCATGAGAGAAAATGGCTGAGAGCCCGGAGGCTCATGAGATAGAAGGGCTGAGAGACAGGAGGTCTAGAGAAAAGGGGTGGGAGACAGGGGGGCCATGGGGAAAAAAATGGCTGAAAGAGAAGAGAAGTGGGAAAGAGATAGAGAAGTGGTGAAAAGTAGAGAAGGGGCCTGAAAGAGATAGAGAAAAGCTGAAAAGCAAGGGTTCATGATTTTGGCTTTAGCAGCGCAGAAAACATCAGGCTCAGAGACTCAGCGGGGGCCTGAAAGGTTCCCTGGTTTTTAAAAACCCCAAGTTTTAAGAGGGGAAAAAGAGGGTTTGAGATTTTTTTTAAGATTTGAAAGACTGGCCGATACCATAAATGGAAAAGGGCCCCATTTCCCATTTTATCTGGGATCTTTACGTCGGGGAGATGGTGTAAAAATTTGGGGTTTTATACTTTACAAGCATAAATTTTTGGCACAGTCATAATAATAGCCAATGAAAAATTTCCCAAAATTGGACCCACCGAAAAAAAAGTCTTATGGTACTTGGCGGCCATTTTAAAAATGGCCGCTTTTAGTCTAGTGGCTAGATAGGGTCTCGTGCACCCCCCCAAAAATATACTTCCTTTGGGTCATAGATGGGAAACGTGTGAAAAGTATTTGTATTTTAAATAGTTGAAAAATGTCCCCGTATCTTTTTTTATGCAAATAGTCCCGCCATTACCAAAAACCTAATTCGCCTATATCTCGGCCAATATGAGAAAACTGAGCAAATAAGGTGTCAGACCTTGTTTTGGGGAAAGGATTTATAAAAAAATTTAAAATGTGATCGGTTTACCCCCAAAGAGTTTTGCATATGAACCTTAGAAATACATTTTAGTGCCCATGTATGATGAAATAAATTTTTTATTTTTTTATTGAAACTTTTTTATGATTATTTGCCTTATCTTATAAAACCCTTTTTTTTTAGTTGGTGTTTCGAACAGCAAAATGCTAGAGTTATCAGCTATGGTCACTGCAACTTGGCAATCAAGGGGCCAAAATACAGACGGATGGAAAAAAGTGCGTTTTGTGCCAAAAAATCAACAGGAAAGTTTGCAATGCCCACAGAATCAAAAAAGGCACGATGTTGGGGGTTGGTATTTTACCATTGCCCTTTAAATCGAGTTCAATGAACTTCACGAATTTCCGACCACTGAATTAGGACGCCTTGATGCGGGAAAGGGATTTAAGCTAGTTTTTGGAGAACAATGCCAATGGCACAAATCCTGCCCTTTCAAAAATTCAAAAATATAAAATACAACGAGAGAAAAAAGGGAAAAAAGCCACAGGGTTGCGACCCTGATGCTACTAATCCAAGAAAAACACTCGTCAAGTCGCTCTCATGAAGTGGCAGCATCGGATGTTTTTTTTTTTGCGAAGATGTGTCAACTCCCAATCACTCCGTGAGGCATCAACTTTTCGTCGGGGCTCCCCCGTACGAAGGTCATTAGACCCCGCGGAAGAGGCTACTTGCAAAAAAGAGTGCGGGGAATGGCCACAAGATGCAAATATACCAAAGGGGTTTTTTGTTTGACTTACAAAAAAAAATTAAAAATTAAAGATAAAAGAAATGGACACAACTGATAAAACAACCCTGGAATGCATACCGAGTTGCTGCATTTATCGATGAAACAAGAAAGATGAAGAGCATCCCCGTCTTTTTAAATTCAGATCTCGTCAAACTTTATTCTAATCGTCTAGAACAACTTGGGGTGGGCACATGTCAGCAAAATAGCACAGAGTTAAAAAAGAATCCTGGCCCAAAACCCCTACCTTACGGTCATAAGGAAGGGGTGATATACTCTTGATTTGATAAAGAGTAGGACCTGCCCCCCGAAAAATCTGCAAAGAAGATACGATGACGGAAGCCAATTCTTGCAAGGGAGCGGGGGGGGGGAAGATAGTACGTAGAGAAATTTTTCCAAAAGCAGCTACATTCACAGGTTTATTTGATGAGGGGCTGCCCAAATAAAACAGTCCCCCGTCACTGTTTTACTTTGGTGGCCATGATCCGCGGGAAAAAAAAAAGGGGGGCCCCAACATTTCCCAAAATCTCAATTTTAGGTTTTTTGGGGGAAAATTTTGGGGGGAGCCCAAAAGNGAAAAAAGAGAGGAGCGAGAAGATCACAAACCTATCGCGCAAAACAACGGGAAAGAAACCGCGACTCGTTTACTTAGATCCTACAACACGACCTGCCCCCCTCCCCCCCTGTGCTCCAGCTCCCCCTCCTTCCCGCCGCGCCCCCGCCCCCCACTACCCGGATATTCTTGCTTACGGGTTCGTTGAGGTACTTCTCACCACCATAAATTTGGGCTGTTGTTGTTGTATTTGTAGGTGCTATTGCTGTTGTGGTGGTGGTGGTGGTGGTGGTGGAGAATATTTTTTTAGTACACACACACACACACACCCCACACACACACACACACCACACACACAACACACACACCACACACCCCAAAACACACACACACACACCACACCACACCACACACACACACACACACACACACACACACACACACACACATAAACATACTTTTATAATAGTGTGCCATACATTGAAGATAATAATGTAAATTTCCAACATAGTATACTTGGGATAGTAAGAGTAGAAAATTAGTAGTAGTGGCAGTACGGGTAGTAAAACAGTAGTAGTAGTAGTAGTAGTAAAAGTAAGTAGTAGTGTAGTAGTAGCCCATTGTTTTTTTAGTAGTGAAGGTGATTGGGTTTCGTTATGTCTCTTATTAAATATAAAAACTGGTACCGAAGGAGGTAGATTAGCATGAAGAGAAGAGAGGGAGAGTTGTTAGGGGGGGGGGATAGAAGGAAGGGGCGGGGAACCACGGGGAGGGGGGGAGCGCTTGTGCATTCCCTCTTCTCTCTCTCTCTCTCATCTCATGCAGTGCAGGAGGTGGAGTAAGATAAGGGAGAAGAAAAAAAAGGAAGAAAAACGCTGATGAGGACCGAAAAAACCCACAGGATACTTGTTTTTTCCTACTATTAGATTATGAGAATCTTTATAAACCTCTCTCTCTCTCTCTCTCTCTCTCTCTCTCTCTCCTCTCTCTCTCTCTCTCCTCTCTCTCTCTTCTCTCTCTCTCTCTCTCTCCTCTCTTCTCCTGCATCCTGTGTCCTTGAGGAAGCATTGTTACATATAAATAACTTTTAACTATCTTAACAATGATGGAAGTATATGCATTTCGTCATGCGATAAATTATTTATGTTAGCTTAACTACTTCAACAAATCTACTATTATTGCTACTACGACAAATAATAATAATAATGTAGTCATACAACTTTTTTTTCTTTTAAACAACTGGTCTTCCCCTAAACAAGTGGTGTGGACACGACAAAAACTATATTTTCGTTTGTTGTTATCATGAGCAACAACACGTTTGAGGAAGTGTTCTCAACCCTATCACTCATTTTAGTCTATTAACTTCGCCATGCTGGAAATACAAACACACACTGGACGCCCCAAGTGTGAGACCCAGAGGTGGGCACTTCCGCAAACACTTCCGCCAACCGCAACTTCGCAAATTGCGGAAGTCCAAATTCGTTTGCGGATGTGCGGAAGTGTAAAATGTTTACGGATTTGATTTTGCGGAAGTACTTCTGAAAATGCAAATTTTGTCCGAAAATTCCCTTTTTTGAACACGATTCCTGTGCGTCAAACGCGCAACGTCCAGGGAACGCTGCTCGCCCACCAGTGACTCTCCCTCTTTGATAAATGGACTTTTTGATGGCCACAGCAACCCCACCCCTTCTACAAGCTGCCTGTGGTCCCCCTTCCTAACCTAAAAAGGGGTGGATGCCGGGGATGCATGGTTTTACATCATAAACATGTTTACCATTAACCAATGACGCCAAACATCAATTTTTGATACTTTGAGGTCATTGACCTCTCACGGTCCTCAGAGGTCAAATCTGCCTTACCTCCCGGTCTAAAAAATGAAGCTTATGGCATGTACTAACACTGGTAAAAATTTTCATGCTTTAGTCATAATTTGCACAATTCTTATGATATGAAAGATTATCAGCTGTACTAATAGAGAAGTGGCTGAAAGAGATAAAGAAGGGCTGAAAGAGATAGAGAAGAAGCTGAAAACCCCAGAACCCTGAAAGGGTTCATGATTTAGCTTTAGAAAGCGCAGAAACATCGGGTACAGAGACTCAGCAGGGGCCTGAAAGGGTTTCCCCTGGATTAAAATTACAAAGTTTTCAAGAGGGGAAAGATGAGATTTGATGATTTTCTTAGATTTGAAAGACTGGCCGATATCCATAAATGGGAGAAGGACACTTACCATATTTATCTGGGATCTTTACTGAGTGGTAAGGCCCTTAAGTTTTGTTAGTTTCCCAGATGAAGTACTGGAGGATTATGACAAACTAAAAGGGGGCCCTCCTAAAAAGCTTACGCCGTAGATGCGGAGTTTTATAGGGCAAAATTCAGGGAGAGTAAAGAAAGGGGGATGATGAAACCTATGTGCAGTTAGTATCTAAAATGAGGCAAGGTTTGGGACAACTGGTTAGCTCTCAGAAATGTTGAAAAGAAATACGAGGATCTGTGTGAATTCATGGGTTCAAGATCAATTGCTGACAAATTGCCCTAATGACTTAAAAATGTTCATTAAGGAGCGCACCTACAAACTCAAATGTTTTAAAGGCTCAGTTTTACTGATGATTTAGATCTGCTCATAGAAGTGTCAGTGTTTCCCCACCAAAAATGACGCGGATGATTGGCACAAAAACTCCCCCTAAATGTCACTATTGTCACAAAACCGGGCATATTAGACCTAACTGCCCGAGCTAAAGACTCACTCAGAACCCAGGTTTTCAAATATAATACATAATATTTTTACATCTGAAGCCCCCCACTCATACAGCGGTAACCGACGCGGGAAACCCTTGTTTGGTAAGACCGTTAAAGTATTTCTGGAACGGGTTGTACTACCATCCTAGTTAAAGATTCACTTCTCCCTGCCCATGTTAAACTAGGAAGGCTAGTTAAACTTTAGGGACTATCTGGGAGATGATAAATATTTCCCCCGAAGTACGTTGCCATATAACTGTAAATTCTTAAAAGGCTGGTTCAATGCAATTACTGCCCACTTAAATTCGCTGACGTGTTGGTAGGAACTGTCCCCGTGTGAAAACTACCTATTGACCAGCAAAAGGGACAATTCACCTAACACAGACTACAAAATTGCGTAGATTTTATGATGGGGGTGCAAACGAGAGTCAGTGCGAAACGGGGAAAACGAGCCACCTACTCCATCGCTGTCTCAAAAATTTCCCTGTTAGCCATATTAAAAGACCAGATTAAGTTACAGCCCAACTCACCTGTCCGACCCTAGAGCAAATTAGGAAGAAGGTCGACTAGTCAAGCTATTGTTCCTGTCAAACATCGCTCATGAAATATGAAAACGTCAATGGCCTGATCTATCGTATTTGTACTAGGATTTAAAAATGAACACGAAGTGGGCATGAAATCCCAAGTAGACTGCGGCGCGGTATAATGTTAACTGCTCATGATTCCCCCTCTCAGGACATTTTTCTCACAGGAAAACCGGAGATAAAATCTTTCTAAAGTATTTCTGGCCCGGGGCCCGGTGCTGACATTAACCCCGGGGTTTTGCAGATTTTGTCATGTATGTCAGAAGACACCCCTAAGGGTTAATGTACGTAAAGCCTCCTGCAATCAATATGTCCGGGGTGGAAACGAGTGTGCTTCCAAACAGTCAGTGTGTAAAGTTAGCATTGTTGATGACACGGAAACACTAGTAACGTTTGTGACGTAGCCGTAGTAGAAAAGCAACGGGAAGCCAGGTAAACCTCAACCCAGAACATCTGTTAAACAAGTCACGGAAATTTAAAGACCTAGTTGGCCAATTTTCCCTGAGGGTTTTTTCTGATACCCCCGGTTTTACTAATACCATCTTATAATAATATAAGCGAAAGTGTGTCTGTCTGTGTGTGTGTGTGTGTGTGGTGTGTGTCCCTGATAGGTGCCGCCCCCGTGGCACAATCCCATCATATGGCACAGTTTTGGACCAGCTCGCCAGGGGCCACATTTTAAGCCCACTTATGAGATGATCCGATCACTTTTATTATTTTTTATTTATAGTAGCCCATTAGCGAGAATTGTGAAAAAAAATGTGGGTTGCGAGAATTGAGGAAAACCTTGGGTGTAGGGTTTATGGGTTTAAAGGGTGAGTGAATGGGTGGGGTGAGGGTAATGGGTGTGGGGTGATGGGGGAGTGAATGGTGGGGGGTGATGGGTTGGGGGTGATGGGTTGAGGGTGAGGGAAATAAAGGGGGAGGGTGATGGGTAATGGGTGAGTGAATGGGTGTGTGGTGATGGGTAATGGGTGAGTGAATGGGTGGGGGGTGATGGGTAATGGGGGAGTGAATGGGTGGGGGGTGATGGGTAAGGCGTTATTACATACATTTCTACATCCATGATTTCAGGAAAGTTAGAAGGGGCTATCTGGAGCGTCTGTATTCGGTGGGCCGAAGGCCCACAAACACCCGGTGGTGGGCCGAAGGCCACAATAGCCCTTCGCAGGAGCTAGCCAAAAAGTCCGCCCGGAGGGCGGCTTTGCTGCAGTCAATAATAAAATTCACCTAGGAATGGAAATGAGAAGTTAATGCGCTGGTCTCTTTCACTACAGCCATATTCCTTCTCCCTTGATTATATTAAAGGCGCATGTAATGTTGGCGCTGAATATTATGAGCCATAGCACTATCCAGTGAAACCCTATTTTTCCTAAAATCCGTTATTTTAGTCGGTTTGAGGGACTTTGTCGGGGGTTTCTATAAGTGTTTCACTGTATTGTGCTGCAGTTGTGTTGTTGAGTGGTGTAGTCGTGTGGTTGTGTTGTTATTCTGTAAATATGTTTAGGGTTTAACCTGTTAATTATAAACATGTGTGTGTGGTTGGTTGTGAGTGAGTGTAATGGGTGCTAGTGTGTTTAGTCTCGGTGATTCGTTCGAAGCGCTACTCCACCTCAGAAGCCTCGAACCGAGCTTACTTGTCCCGCTGAGAGAGCAGCCGGGCCACTTAGCGTCCTACACTCCGCAAACCCTCGGTAAGCCTGTTGCTCTGCCTGTTACTGTGTTTATTTCTATGTTTATTTTTTGTTTATTAAGTTTGGGGCTTGAGTTTATATTATGTTTATTGTGTACGTGCGTTTTCTGGGGTGCACAGCCCCCTTTGTTTGAGCCCAGTTGCTCTGCGGGACCGTCGCGAGGCACAGACGCACGCTCCCTATACCTGCTGTGCCGGCCTGCGCCTCATACACAGACGTCCCATGTAGTTCTGACGCTACACTGATGCCGCTGGTGCGCTTCACGACTGAGGCCTTCCCTGGGTGACTTTGGCGTCCGCGTCGAGGGTGCTACCACCTTCGCCCCTGGTTAGTATCGATGCTTGGACGAGTCACTGGTCAGAGAACGTCTACTGAGGTGCCAGCAAACTGGTCTCTGTGTCCACCTGCCGCTATTCCACGAAGTGGTGCCTGACCGTGTCGCGGTGCCAAACCACCATAGGGTTTGTAATTAGTTGTTTTCGTTGTGTGCATTATTTTAAAATATTGTCCAAGAAACGACTGTTCATACCTAACCCTGAACTGAGTATTCTCCTTGGATTATCCCAAAGAACCGGGGTGGTTCAAATAACACCTTACGCTATGAACCCCCGACACTCTCTCTCTCTTTTTCTCTCTCACTCTCTCTTTCACGGGGAGAGAGAGAGAGAGAGAGAGAGAGAGAGAGAGAGAGAGAGAGAGAGAGAGAGAGAGAGAGAGAGCGGGGCCTTCGCGGCGATTTATTTAGTTAACGCTAAGTTACGCAAGATTCTACTGCATTTATCAGAAAACGAAATATAGCAATGGAAAGCTAATACAATTCTGCTTCTATTGATATCTTCCATCTTATAAGCTGTCCCTCAAAGTTTTACATGACGACGAGTTTTAAGTGAATGTTAAGTTCATCATATTTCTTCAGAGTCTCATAATGACCTTTATTTAATGTGTTTTACTGTGTTTTATGTGATAATCTTATAGAACAAACATTTTCGAAGATAACAGTCTATCCTTTATACATGCATAACATGATATACTGCGGGGTCATGCCTTGAGAACTTCCGCGGGTCTTGGGTGAACGAAGAGGCCCTGGTAGCAAGATGGCGCCCAGTAGCGTTTAACATAGGGCCTATGAGTGGCGGTACCCTCTTATTACAGAGACCCTAGTATCGGGTAGGGTCCCTGTAAAGAGGGTACCGTCATTTATAGGCCGTATGTTAAGCGCTTTCGGGCGCCATTTTAGTACCAGGGCCCTCGCTGTTCACCCAAGACCCGGGAAGTTTGTAGGATATTATTATTGTAAACCTTGATATTAGGCTTAAGTTAGCGTCCAGGCAGTTCCCGCGTAAAAGGGTGGGCCAAGAGAGAGAGTGCCAGTCCCACAGCCGCTGCCGGGCCCGACAGACAGAGGCAAGGGACGAGGCGACAACACACCTCTCCACAGAGGCTCTCTCACCACGCGATACCAGTCGATCCCCAGTTTACTTTTACTTAACCAATTCACCATTAAACCCGGTAAAACAGGTAACGTTTCATTTGCCTGCTAACCCCTAAGGAGATTTATGTCTCCCTACAATATGGTTTAGCAGCGCTGGGATCTGGTAATCGCCACGTTCATTATTTTCCATTGTCCCTCGAGCCACGCCACCAGCCTCCCGCCTAAATAACAATGGGTTGGGAGCCTCCCGCCCGCCGCCTCCAGCCTCCCGCCAAACAACAACAGAGGTTTCTTCCACGTCAAAAGTCGCGGCAAACCAAACCAAAGCTGCAGCCTCCACCACCACACCACACGGGCCCACCATTTTCCACCTCCATCTCCATCCGGCTACTCCATCTCCACCAAAGCTGAGCTCCACGCCGCCCAGCCTCCACGCCTGCGCCCACGCCGCCCATACCCCCACGCCCGCGTGGTTCAACGTCGCCTCCACCTACAACGCCGGGCTTCCACGTGCTTCTCAGAGATACTAATCTACTTGTGGCCCTGCTCCAAGCTCCACCTCGCCTCCACGCCACTCCGCCGCCTACTACATCGCTTCCTGTCTCATCGCGCTGCATCTTCCTCATCCATCACATCCATCCACTTCCACCTGTTCCACCTCTCCACGACGTCTCCGAACATTCGTCACGTACACCATAACATTATTTTTTTTTTTTTGTGTGTGCTATCAATAACCTATAGCTTGTGTCTACATACGCTTGCTATACCTGGTTGTGTTGTGTCTCTCAGACATCCCGTCCTTGTTACTTACTTTTGATTCATTTTTCTGGTTTCAATTTTGGTAGTTTGCCATCTCTTGTGTCCACCCTTTTGGGACACTTACCAGGCATATTTTTGTGTCCGCCATTGTAATCCTCCCTCTCCAAGCGGCTATCTTTGAGGTCTCGGTCTTATCCGTGTTTCTCTTGGTCTTGATCTGCCATCTTGTAATATTTCCAAACAATAACACACCGCCATCTTGGATGGTTGTGTGTCCGCCATCTTGTGATTTTTTCAAACGTAAACAAACGTGTGTTTTCCCCCTGCTATACCCTCTTGTGTTCCTGTGGTGTGTTCCACCTTATTATTTTTAATTTGTGACTGTGTCCTGATATTAACTCGACTTCCTAGGGATCCTGTGGCCTGTTATACCGGCGACGCTGTGTGACTGTGTTACTGCGTACGCCTAACAGTGTCCGTTGTCCGTGTCTGATACGCCTGACACGCCGCCCTTTGGAATTTCTGGGCTTCCGCTGAGTTACGGTATTTTGTTTTGTGAGCGTATGGTTTCTTTATTTAGTCTCTTTATTTTTCTTCTTTGTTACATAAGTGATGAACTGACGATCCTCCACTTACACACATGCCTTTTGTTCCATCAGTGATACACTGACAATCCTCACATTACACTGTGTGATTTCCTTTTATTCACGTTATCTTGCATAGCTTTCAATTTTTACGTACTACTTATATTTTATTATTATGATTGTTATTATTATTATTATTATTACATGCAACACGCTTTGTGAACTTTCTAATATTTTCATTCCTTTCGGCTTCTTTCACACATTCTCCCGTCATCATGCCGGACCAGCAGCACAATCCTCCGTCACTCTAGTTCACGAAGCTCCTTCATATCCTAAATTTACCGGTGCAAATATTCCGGTACACATTCTGCTTAGGGATGTAGATAGAGCTGGGTACTAAATACATTGAATGTATTTAAATACTAAATGCTAAATACATGGGAGAAATGTATTTAAATACTAAATACTAAATACATTTTACGAATGTATTTAAATGCTAAATATTAAATACATCAATTGTATTTAAATACATTTATAAATACATTTAAATACACACAAATTTTAACATGTCCGAAGAAAATGAATTTCCTTAGGATTTAACATAAGAACATAAGCAAAAAAGGAAGCTACAAGAGGCCATGAGCCCTACACGAGGTAGTTCCTGTTACCTAACACTACCTACATCCACCTTTTATCCCCATCCATGAACCTATCCAGCCCCTCTTTAAAGCTCCCTAATGACTCCGCACTAACTAGCTGTCTACTGAGTCCATTCCAGTCATTCACCACTCTATTTGTGAACCAGTTTTTCCCTATTTCTTTTTTAATCTACGCTTTTCCAGCTTGGATCCGTTACTTCTTGTTCTACCTGGTTAATAGCCGTAGGAAACTTTTCCTACCTCTCCTTTATTAAATCCCTTTATCCACTTAAAAACTTCTATCAGATCGCCCCTTACTCTGGTCTCTCGAGTGAGTGTAACTTTAGTAGCTCCAATCTCTTCTCATAACTAAAGTTACGCATCCCTTGAACCATTTTGGTCATCCTTCTCTGCACTGATTCTAACAAGGCTATATCCATCCTGTAATATGGAGACCAAAACTGAACTGCATAGTCTAGGTGAGGTCTGACTAGAGCTTTACAATAACTTCCGCTCTTTTACTTTTAACACTTCTGGTAATGAATCCTAACACTCGATTAGCTCTATTTCTAGCCTCAATACATTGTTTCCTAGGTTGGAGGTCTGGGCTCACCCTTACTCCAAGATCTTTTTCACCTTCTGATCTTTTCAGCGATGCATTGCTTATGGTGTATCTATTATCAGGGTTTTTTCTACCAACAATCATAGAAAAATCCTGGTAATAGATACACTATACGCAATGTATCCTTAGATTTTGCAATGATTCGCTATGATTTCCTTAGATTTTGGGTTTCCTTAGAAATTTCCTTTCGGCCTAAATTTTCTCAAATCAGGACATTCCTTGCCAGTGGAAACATGCGTTCACTGTAACATAGGGTTGCCAGTATAGTTGGACGGGTTTATGGCCAAATTAACTGATAAAAAAAGTTTAAAAATTTTTACATTAATGTATTTAAAATACAAAGTATTAAAATACTCATAAAAGTATTTAAATACTGTTATTTAAATACCTGAAACAAATGTATTTATAGATGCTTTCTAAATACCACAAATGTTATTTAAATCCGTAGTAACACAATTGTATTTAAAATTATGCCAGCTCTGGGATGTAGAGGATGAGATCGGACGTCTTAATCACTGCTCGAGGGTCTTAAAATCGCACTCAACTAAAGTCTCGTCTGTGGAATTATCGGCCACTGCCTCGCAGGACAATAGCGTCAGAGTGATTTATTTATCACCATTAAGACCTATTGAGACTATAAAGCTAAATTTACAAATATTTCTCGGGCAGTCAAAAGTTCGGCAGCCTCGCGCCACTGCCGACAAATCACAATAGGCAAGAACACCAGATTCACAAGTTCATGTTCAGCCTTGCAAAAAATCATCAACGTAAATAGACTTGATAAGACAGCTGGAGTCTTCGGAATGGGTTTTGAAGATGGAAACAATGAGTCTGGTAGCTGTAGGTAAACTTTTAGTTTACTACACCTTCATGTTTCAACATCTTTCCCAGCAAAAAACATGGCGTCTGACAAACACCTGCACTTTGGTCCAGAAAGAAGACACTTTAACCGAATTTGCTTCTAATTTTGAGGGACTCTCGGTCTATAGTGTTCTCCAACAATGCTCGATGTCAGCTGCCATATCCTACACAAACACAAATAACACCAACCACGAGGCACTTCTCGTCCTCCGCCAACTCATACACTCAGTCAATTCACACACACGTTCACCCCAACAATCGTCAAAGGACAACGCTCATCTTCACATCACGACAGTCCCGGGCTACTCACTCACCTGCTTCGTACTGCTATTATTGCAAACAAAGGGAAACACGATCGAGCGTTGCATATATTACACGACAACGTCATTTCCAAACCAGCAGTATGTTCCACGCGTTTTGATCACCATGGGTCAATGTGGTCACAAACACTCTGAATGTCGCGCGTAACAAACACTCCTCGATATTCACAGCACAACATAACACCTCTGACTGTCGTGAAGGACCACAATCTCCTCGCCATTCACAGCAATATAACCTCGATGGACTATCACACCCACTTGCACTCCTCCGAGCAACACGAGCCAGCTCACACAGATGAACCTGATGAACCAGAAGAACCAGATGAAACCACTCCCTTTGTTTACCATTTTCTAATACAACTTTGGGAGGACAATGATTTTGCACAGCTTGAAGTCAACCCAAGCACTATTTCACTTGTTTGTGATAGGTTCTTCAGTAATATCATGACTAAAGGAAGTGCTTTGATAACATCAGATCTGTGCCGTAATCGTTACATTAATCATTTTAGAACCTTCTGACCCTACAATTTGGAATCGATGAACACTGCACTCACTACTCTAGGTAAAGTTATGGTTAAAAATACCTGATGTCCTGACTTGCCACCGTCAGCCTGACTTACTATATAGCAGACGGTCAACCATTCCAGCTGACGCTCTCATTGGCCGTCCTGCTCTAACTCAACACGAGATCGATTCTTACCCCGCTTGCAAGGAGCCTATTGGCCTCGTGACCGTTCCCAGAGGTTATGAAACAGTCTAGAGCTTTTCCTGACTCTGTTACCACTACATTGTCCTTCACCCTACATGTGACTATCATGAGTCTCCACAAAGCTCTTGATCCACCATGCTACTCCTACTGAGAAATCTTGATACAAGTGTTTTCCATTCTAAGTTCTTCACTTGACATTGCCTAACCAACATTCACCATCCAGCACCATTGTCGTCGTTCCGTGGTCGCCCCCTTCTTGCTCAAACGGAAAAACGCTATGATTCCGTCTCGTTTATAGCCACAGGACGTTGCTACTTGTCTGAAAACACACCACTCCACTTCCAGAAGTCTCATTGGAAAAGGTCTGAGATGACAAAAGCTAAGCACTCGTCACGCTTTCATCTCGCCAACGTTGAGCTTCTACCACACTCTAGGCACACTTGAGACGTTTCGGGTAAAAGGCCCCGTTTCGAACGCGATGCTGTCCCTCCCTGAGTCAGTCGTCATTCTGCTCTAGCTGTGCCCGCCAGCGCTGTTGCAGATTCAAACCAATCATGGCAGATCAAACCTTTATGTGGTTAACGTTGCACCACAGTTTCCAGTCACTCTCACTTGTGGTTTACACGGCTTTGTTACATTTACGTCCTACCCAGCTGACGTTGTGTCACGAATGTCCAAAGAGCCACGAGTTCAGTTAACTCCATCAGTTCAGAGTTCCAAATTTGTCTGACCTTCAAGTAGTGGCAAACCACAGGACCATCTAGATTCACAGCGAGGAGCTTATTCATCTCTTGACAACTAAACGGAGTAATATTGTCTCTCCCCGGTGAGGCACTAGGTTTAAAACCAACGTCGTCACTCATAAGATAAAGGGTAATGAAAGGAACGCCAAACCTGCCTGACATACCAGTTTATCGCATGGCCCACAGTAAGAATGCCATTGTCGATAGCCAGGTTCTCCGAAAATGCTAACTTGAGAATCATTGAAAAGACTGAGCAGTCCTTTCAATAGCCAATGTCCTAGTTCAAGAGCTCAGGCGAATGGCGTACTGTCAGTCGTATTTCCGAGCTCTCAACCAAACTGACTGTTCCTTCTCGGTATCCATGCCAAGTCTCGAGGAAATTTTGCAGAATTTAGGTGATCATAACGCTGTTTCTCACCTTAGATTTGTGCTCTGGCTTCTGCAAATCTAACTTGACGCAGAAAGCCGTGAATACACGGCTCTTCTACACAATCGGGACACTACCAGTACTGTCGCATGCCCTATGAGTCTTTCTGGATCACCGCGACGTTCCAACGCTTGATCAATTCCATATTCATGGTTTAAATGGGTAAACACTTTTCTCCTACCTGACGACCTAGATCGTGTTCTCTAAATCGGTCCCAGAACATCTCCAGAAACTCAGAAATGTTTTCACCCGTCTTCAGGAAGCAGGCTTGAAACTTAAAATCTCCAAATGCGCGTTATCTACGCAAAAGAAACTACCTTTCTGGCCATCTATCAACGCTGACGGTATTCAAAACGTCAAACGACAAAATCAGCGCTGTCACTAATATCCGACTCCAATCAATGTAGATCAAGCCGTAGTTTCTTAGGACCTTAGCTATATTACCGCAGATTTATCAAAAGATATGCAGCATGGCTTCTCACCATCACTCTTCAAGAAAGATTGTGCCCTTCCAATGGTTCTGAAGTCAGGAAACGCTTTCGCTGCTCTAAGAACGCTCTCACTTCTGCGCCTGTTCTTGCTACCCTGACTTCACTAACCATTCATTCTCAACACTGACTCTAGCTACACTGGTCTCGGTGCTGTTACCATGAAAGACCCCGATGGTAAACTACGCCCCCCCATCGCGTATTGCCTCTCGTATACTTAACAAACCAGAAAAGAACAGCGGTGACGGAGATCGAAGCCCTTGCAGTCATTTTGGTCCCTAAAGAAGTTCGTTACCTCATTCATTGCTCTCTCTATCAAGTCCTTAAGGATCATCAACCCTTACTCACTCTTCAAGGCCAAGGACCAGTCTCTGGACGCATGGCGTCGATGGTTTTATTACAATTCAAGAGTTCATGCCTGAGTTTGTGTACATTCAAGGAAAAGCTAACATAGCTGCTGATGCCTTTCTCTCAGACTGTGTATCTTACATGCCGTTGCCATGCAAACACCCCATTGACACGCTTTTCACGATGATCTCAACACTGCCAACGCAATGAACCCCACATGGTCAAAGGTCATCTATTACTGAATCAGGTGATGACTCCGACATTTCCTAATGTTCCTTCTCTTTCACATTACCTCACTCAGGAGGCGGTTCTGTACAAAGCAACCACACTTACAGGCAAGCATGAAACCGTCTCGTCTCATCTACCAACGTGTCATTCCTCAACTCGGGTCCCAAGGTTATGTCCTTAAAACTCAGTCATGACACACCCAATGCTTCACATCCTGGCAAGGAAAAGTCACTGCACAGTTCACTTAAATCTTCTGGCTCACCATGAGGGGACAGGATAAAATGACGTACATTGAAGTATGTCATACCTGCGCAAGAAACTAAGGTGCTATACATGCTCAGTTCCCATCTCAGTATCCTGGCCTTCAGCACCATGGGAAGTTCTTGGCATTGACTTGTTAAAGCTACCTCTCACTGAACGTGGAAATCAATATTTAAGGTTGCTGTTGATAATTTTTCCATTTTCCATTTTGCTCCCACTTGCTAACAAAAATCAGCAAAAAACAGTGCACGTGCATGCTTGATAGGTGATTTGGATCCTTTCACTACTCCACGGTTTTGTTGTCCGATAACGGCACGGAGTTTGTTAATCAAGTTCTTGAATTCCGTGTGCAAACAGTTCAATATCAGGAAGTGTAATGTTGCTTGCTACCGACCAGTGCTAACGGTTTGTTGAACGTTGAAAGGTTGAAAAGGTTTGAAAGGTTTATATACTCCAGCGACCCGAGACGGGGCATACAGAGTATCACTAAACAAAGAAAATAGGACACCACTTAAACCTAAAACGCAAAAATTATATCATAAGATCTATCCTACTACGTTTATATTTCAAAACACTTCAAAAAACAACAAACAAACTTGGCTAAATTGTACATAGTACGATTATTTGTAGTGTCAAACAACTGTTGCATTTCAGAACATTAGGTATCATAATATATATAATATCATAATATTTCTGAGGTATAATCTCCTCTTCTCCTCAAAGTGCTACACCTAAATAAATAATTAAATTCTCACCAATCTCATTTGCAAGTACATATAACACAGAACTTGCATCTATTACTAACATTATTGTACCTTCCAAGAAACTACAATTGGTAATTTGCTGTTTCCACATTTAAATTTACATAATTAATAGCATACTGTTTAGGCATTTCATAAGTAGTTCTTGAGTTCTGTAAACGTAGTCATTAGTCTGTAGTTAACACACGCCAAATTGTTCTCCACTTCTTCACACATTTGTTATACATATCACTCTACGCAACTTAAACGCTTCCTAAAGCCAACAGCTCTTGTAATAGATGCAACCTGACTAAATATGTTTGACATT
>JACEEZ010001795.1:40000-67157 GCA_016584305.1 Chionoecetes opilio
TGTCCCCTAATGCGCCTGTACTTTGTTCCTGTTTTTGTTTTTGCTCTAGTACTTAAGTTTACTCCTTGGCCTGTTCTTATCGCTTTGGTTTTTGTATGTATGCCTTCGGGTGAGAATAAAATTATTGTTATTATCATTATTATTATAGAAGCAGAATTGTATTAGCTTTCCATTGCTATATTTCGTTTTCTGATACATGCAGTAGTACCATGCAAATATTAGCGTTAACTAAATAAATTACCATGGCGGCCCCGCTCTCTCTCTCTCTCTCTCTCTCTCTCTCTCTCTCTCTCTCTCTGTCTCTGTCTCTGTCTCTGTCTCTGTCTCCGTGAAAGAGAGAGAGAGATATATAAGTGAAAGAGATATGAGAGAGAGAGAGAGAGAGAGAGTAACCAAAAAACTTTTCTACTTATTATATATATATATATATATATATATATATATATATATATTATATATATATATATATATATATATATATATATATATATATATATATATATATTTAGAGAGAGAGAGAGAGAGAGAGAGAGAGAGAGAGAGAGAGAGAGAGAAGGAAATAATTATAAAGGTTTTTTGGTTACTCTCATATCTCTCACTCATCTCTCTTTCACTTATCTATACTCTCTCTCTCTTTCCGGAGAGAGAGAGAGAGAGAGAGAGCGTCGGGGAGAGAGAGGCGGGAGAGAGCAATTTATTTAGTTAACTCTTAATGTTTTGCATGAGTATATATTGTATGTTAATCAGAAAACGAAATATGTCATGGAAGCTAATTAAATTCTGGCTTGGTATTGATATCTGCCATCTTATAAGCTGTCCCTCAAATGTTATACATGACACGGTTTTAAGTGAATGGTAAGTTCATCATTTTCTTCAGTCTCATAATGACCTTTAATTTACTGTGTGTTTTTCCTATGTTTTTATGTGATAATCTTATAGAACAACATTCCGAAGATAACCGTCTATCCTTATACTGTATAACATGATATACTGCGGGGTATGCCTTAAGAACTACCCCGGGTTTTTGGGGGGAAACCGAGAGGCCTTTGGCACCAAGATGGCGCCCACAAATAGAGTTTCGGCTACTCCTATATAATAACAGGTACTCTATGTGGGCAACGTCTCCTGTTAGTCCATGAGCCGGCCAATATCGGTACCACCTGGGGTGACTAAAACCACGAATGGTACTAAATGTTTATAGAGTGACTGTAAATACATAAGATATGATAGCCTTCCCCGCACTGGTGAGCTTAGTCTTGATTTGTTGATGCAATGGGGTGTGCTACCCCATCAAAAAAAAGATTTTCACGTGACGCTCGTGGTTTTTTCCTCAATTTTCGTTTCTTTAAATTCATCACACGATCGGTGCGAAACTTTGGACACCTATGTAGAATTTATTCTCTACCAGAGTTGTTCCTAGGTATTTTTCAAAATTTCCTCAAGATTTTGGGATTTACCCTAAAAAATAATTTTGGGTATTTTCTTTCCCATAACTGTGAATAAATCCCTAAATATGGAGAAATTGAAAAATATATTCTAACAGCTCTTATAGCTAATTTGATTCTCTACAAGATTTTTCCGTTGTATAATTTCAAGTTTTCCCCATATTTAGGGGTTTATTTCATATTTGGTGAGTTTTTTGTGATTGTTTTGATGGTAATTTTTATTGGATGGCAAACATATGTAGAATGGTTTCCATGTAAAATGGTGTTTGTTTGTTTGTTCATGTAAGGTTTTAATGGTGATATTTTTTTTGCAGGTGTGTGCTGACTGTCTGACGGCATATGCAACCACATCACGAGGAAGAGTAGCACGGATCGACTGTATCACCACTGCTCTGATGATGACAGCGATGCTCTGGTGTCACCACAGTATGTGGACTTCCCCTGGAACACATTGCTCAGGGCTGCAGATCAGGCAGCATGAATCCATCCCTGGAAGCAGCCAAGGGGGCCTTGAAGAAGAGGAATACCACACATACATTATCACCCGTAACTGTCGTAGTCCTCTTACAAATGAAGAAGTCACTGGATTCTATCCTTGCCAGGGTTCAGATAGAATCAGCAAGCGTCGACCACCAGGAGGATGTGCATCAAGGGATGCCCCTAGTACTAGCAGGGTGTATGCCAATTATGTCTCTTCGGCGAGAAGTCAGCAAGTACTGACAGCAGCAAAGCAGGGGAGCCACTCATCAGTGTGTTTGAGCTACGAGCAATAAAGAATCCGCAGACAGCAACAAGGAAACCTCAACCAGAAGACTCCTTGGTTTACTTAGCAGAGACCTTGTGCTGCAGAGGGTCACTACCACAAGTCGTGCTTACACTCTTCACAAAAGATGAGTCCCCAGCGGCCGCCAGTTCTGGTGCAGGTGAAATCATGAAGAAGCGAGGGAGCACGCTTACGAAGAGGCTGAGATAGAAGCCTCGAGGAACTCTTCTTGTATATAAGGACTGAATTATTCCCCAACCCAAAGGTACTGCCTATGATAAACCTCACAATCTAGTCTTGAGAGATCCAGATGTCCCCGTGGTATTATACAACTGAAAACCAGCGCAAAGAAACATGTTCGCCGAACGATTGAAACCGATGTTATGGGGAATCACTACGCTTTGTCCCAGATGAAAAGGAAAAAGCTTCTAATCTATCCACGCAGCCTCTCAATGGACGACCTTGACCCCCCCCCCCCCCCCCGACAATCACACAAAATGACAAAAGATCTGCAGAAGCAAGAGCAGCTAACTCTGAAGATATCTTAACCAAAGCAGGAATGCGCGAGGATGAGATCAAATATAGCAAGATTGAGTCACCATGGCCTCCGATACAGAATCAGAATGTTATTCCTGCGCAGTCACTAAATTCCTGCACACCCCTGCTGACAGGAGAGTGTGGTGTCCAACTCCCTCGAAGAGCTCAAACGTCTTGCCACATCCTTCGGCAGTGACTTGTCTTTTTGCTGTTTACCAGTGGCAAGACAAAGCCACCCAAGCAACTTACTTGCTGTCCAATCTGTAAAGTGTTTTGACAGGAAACGACAGAACTGATCCGAACTCTGAATCGTCTTGGCCACTGTGTGTCCTACTCAGTGTTTTGAGGAATCGTACAGCCCTTTGTATCTCCAGAGCTGGAATGTTCAAAGATGACATTCCACTGCCAGCAAACATCTACCCTGGTGTGTTCACACCCTGCTGGGATAACATCGACCGACTTGAAGAGACACTAAGTGGAGGCAGGTACTTCTCACGAGAGTCAATGCATTGGCTGTCCCAGGTTCCCCAGGTTGCAGGGGATCCTGTGCCAGAGAAGGTCCTGCCAGAGATTACCAAGTCCAAGATAAGAAGCATCACTCTGACCGCATCAATTCTGCCAATATACATGTTTGGGCGGCGGCAGGGCCACCCAGGATTGAGGACTGCGTATGTCGCCACTACCAAAGAGGTCCAGGATCCAGAAGCCGAACCAATATCTGGCGTCTTACTCGAATGTCAGACCATGAAACCAGTCCATCGCATTTGGCCTGGTTCACCTCAAAATCCGCAGAGCATTTGCGTGGTCCAGGACCACTGTAAGCTACCTGCCCACATCATTGCTCCCGCACAGAAATGTCCACCGTTAATGAATCTGGAGCAAACGCATGTGCCATCATGCAGTCCTTACAGCTTAACAAGAATGTTGTGCGTGTTGTGATCAAGCACTCTAAATGCCAAAGCTGCCGAGGTTCTCTGGAAACAAAGAAGTTCAAGACATTAGCATCAATATGGGCGTCTTCCACACAATCTGCAATCTCCTCTCCACCATAGGGAAGATCGTTTCAGGATGGCAGGTCTTAGAGATCTGTGTGTGGAATCAGGTGGTCTCGCAGAACGGATGCAGTGTCAGGGGTGATTGACGGCCCGGAGTACAACAGAGCAGTGAGACTGCACAAGCTCGTGTATGAAGCACTGATGAGCTTTGCATGGGAAAGGCTTCCTTTCGATGCTAAAGAAAACTTCAAGGACATACACCATCTGATGGAACATTGAAGACATCAACAGCTTCCACCAGCAATGTGTCTCAGGTGAACCTTTTCAAGAGCTTGATGGAGAGTGAAATCAGCACACATATCCTGGAAGCCTTCCAATTTTATCTTGAGACCCTAAGAGATGAACACAACCTCTCAGCACTCTGGATGTCATACCTGGAGCATGGTTGAGATCATGCTTGGACCTGGTTCGAGCCTTCCAGAGAACCAACTGGAATGCTTCACCTAGGAGCAATCCGACAGATGAGACCGTTTGTGTTTTGCCTTGACAAGGGTGAACATGCCCGATTCCTGATGCTACTAACTATGCCATGATGTCTCGACTGCCCATTGAACACCCAGAGGTCCATGAACACTTCATGCAGGTGGCTTTTCGGTGCAGATCGGTAGCAAGAATCCCTTTGGACGGATTCCTGTGGACCGACATCGAGAGACGATCAACCAAAGACACCCATACCCAGGGGGTCACAAAGGCTTCAGCCTGAAAGGTGGAGCTGTTCGCCCAGGTACTATACCGTACCTCCGAGTATCGCAGCAGATACTTGAGGCAGCTCGGGCCATGGTAGTAGAGCCAAAAGTATACTGCACTATCAGTAAGCCACCCAACCTACGAGATGCTCAGGAGTAGAAGAGATGGCCGATGTCCAATCTTTAGTTCAACTGATGGAGACCAGCTGGTTGAAACCCCTTCAACGCAGAGCAAGGAGATCTTGTCAGTTTGGCACTGCGACTACAGCACCAACCCCAGAAGTTGCCAAAGACCTCTAGGGGCTACAGATAGGAGAGGTGCATATCAAAGCCTTCAAGGAGAGCGCCTGGAACGGCGGATACGCCACTTAAGTTTCAGACACGATGACGAAGACGAAACTGGAACGTTCACTACATCAGAATGAAGCCACCGCTCACAGGCCATGCAAAGGAGGCTTCGTGAAGCTGACCGGAACCTATTTGGGCCAGATGATCCTTGTTTTGCTGAGAACAGAAAGCTCAAAATGGAGTGGATGTCTTGGCTTCATCCCCTGTGGCCTTTGCCATGGGCACTTGCCACGGTGCTGTCTCTCCGCAAGACCACAAGGCTGCCCTAGCAAGGGAGTTGGAGAGGAATGTTTCTCCTGCGAGGTGATCCCCGAGCCCTCTCTACCAATAAATTGGTGGGATGAAGCCTTGTCCGAACTGAAGGGAACGGACAACACTTTTTCAACATAGCTTGCAGGCACAGCCTGAGTCACGTTGTCCCTGAGTGTGCTAAGAAGCAGCGCATTGATTGTTGTGTTTGACGTCTAACAGGGGACATCCATCATAAGATGCGGAACGAGCAACAGAAGTGCAAGGCCCCGTGGGTCCGATTTTCAAAACATTCACCTTGTACACATCCAGCGTGGAGAAGTTACTCGGTAGTCCTCCAACAAGCAAGTCTCATCAAGTTCCTGGTTAAGAGAGGGAAAAACCCTGCACAGGAGAAGCTCGAGGGCAAGGAGCTGTATGTCACATGTGAGCAGCTCTGCTTCAAGATCACCAAAGAGCAGTGGTAAGAGGCTCCTGAGCTTAAGTCAAGTCAAGAAGACGCAACACACTCCTCCTTCTCCATGCACTTCATGCAGCAGAAATCTGCTACAATGTCTGTCATCATCACTGCAGAGGATATCGACGTCATGGTCCTGTGTCTGGCATCTTGCCACAGATCCCATCCCCCTGTTCCAGAAGTTGCGGGACGAAAGAACCGGGACAAGATTCCTGGCTATCCCCACACTGAGCCGTACCTGGGAGGCCAGCGTGTGTGATTCCATTGGGGGATTGGTATGCATGCCGTTACAGGCTGTGATACGTCAGTGCATTCGCTGGCCGGGGAAGATGACGACACTCAAGCAGGTGAAGATGGACAAGACATAACCAGGGCTTTTCCACGAACTTGGGCGCTCATGGGGAAGTTGTTTCCTCCTGACTCTTTGAGAATCTACAGGAAATCACCTGCACATGTACCTGCCCTCTACCCACACAACTGAGGTGAACAGTCTTTCGTATGAGCTGTTCTGTGGCTAGACGTTGAGAGGTGGAGTCAAGTCAAACTCCCTCCTTGTGAAAGGACTGCCTCTTCATGCATGCACTACGGTGCAAACTACCAGGCTCGGGATCTGAGGGAAGTCTGCAGAGCCAGCCATTTGTTGCGGAGCCCAACAGACGTGGGCTGGATGCCAGATGAGGTACGGCAAGCTTGCTGTCACTGGATGCGGAGGCCTCACCACACCAGATGCTGTTATGCGCTACTGTCTACCTGGCAAGTGTGGTGCGGTCATGCGAACTCCCTAAGTGCACTGCCCAGCAATGGCCTGACGTGTACGGGACATGTGCAGGTTACAGACATGCCAGACAAGGCTATTGAAGAGGCCGGTAGCACAACGTCGTTCGAGTCTGCTATGATTGATTTGAGGACGATTAATTGGCCATAATAGTAAGTACAGCCCATGGCATGCTTATGTGTATTTACAGGACTGTAGTAAAGGTGACAATTACTATCTTCCCATTTAGTGACATTGTATGGCATTCCTGTCCCCAAATTTGACATGTTAAAACAAATTTCTGAATTTTCGGTATGGTGTGTCTATTCAAGAAGTGATAACGACCCATTAAGCTACCAGTGTGAAAGGGGCTATCATATCAAAACATAAACTAGAGACAGGGAGCAAGCTAAAACACCTAAGAGAATTAGTCACCCGGGTGGTACCGATATCCCAAAATTCGGGTCTTGGCTCATGGACTATGTCTGCCGGACGCCGCGAAAAACAAAAGGGAAGTGTCGCAATCAGCCTCAGGAGCGCCGCATACGTTTTGTGCCGTGCCAGACTCCAGTCGGGCAGAGTTGCCGGGTTTTGACCTTAAAAGGCCAATCGGGCCCTTTTTTGAGAGAAGGTTGGCCTCTATTTTTATTATCCTTGAGGCCAACCTCAATTTGGGCCTTTTTGGGGCCTTTTGGTGAAGCATAATTTGAATTTATATATATATATATATAATTATTATATATATATATATAGAGAGAGAGAGAGGAGAGAGGGAGAGAGAGAGGAGGATGAGAGAGAGAGAGAGAGAGGAGATATGAACAATTATAATTGTTCAAGATGTGCAAATTGGTTAAAAAGAAAAGGGAGAGAGGAGAGAGAGAGAGAGAGAGGGGAGAGAGAGGAGAGAGAGAGGAGAGAGAGAAGAGAGAGAGAGAGGGGAAGAGGGGAGAAGAGAGAGAGAGAAGAGCAGACGGCCGGGAGTCTTCGTTCTTGTCCGGGGGCCAGATGCTGAGAGTGAGCTAGGGGGGCCCTATCACTAGGGGGCCTGTGGTAAGGCGAAACGCCCTCCACCGCAATGCTCAGTCGAGATTGGCCTTAGTGGCACCGCTAAAGGCGCTGAAAACTAAGGCATGGTCAGACCCTGCTTAGTGAGCTGCTGTGGGCCTTTGACAGACATTCATCTTCTGTTTATAAAGCAAATACAGCCTTGTTTCAGTTCCTACAAACGTAACAATTGGGGGTTTACGTATTAATAGTGGGTTTCAAGGTGTGTATGAATTGATCGTGCAAGACTAATGCGGCATTATAGGGTGTTATATGCTGGTGATAAGAAATGTTGTGTTGTGTGTTGGTTAGAGGCGGGCGGCGGGCGGGGGCAGCAGGTGCTCCGCCCGCACTAAAATGTTGTACTATTATACGGATTATCATACTACTAGATAAAATTTTTGGACGGCTGACTACCATCATCTTCACGAGACATTAGGGGCAATATCATGAATGCATAAACTTGCAGTAAACTATACCTATAATAAGATAATGAGAGCAAAATGAAATCGTGTATAAACTTTTTTTTCCACCTTTTTTTTATTCATCTTCTCCTTATTCCTGGAATGTTGCTTGCATTAAATTTTCACTCAACTGTCCCAGAATCGGCACAAACCCTTAACGATTATCATGGTGTATGGCACGTCCCAATGCAAAAATATATAAGTGGTCAAAACCTGCGTTGAACGTCAAACTTGTGATGAAACAGCTTTTGGCGGGGAGAGCGGTGTGTCCTTGCCATAAGTGCTTGGTTAGGGAAGGGGGGACAACATTCCTTGCTTCAGCAGAGACGTGTTCAAGCCTTGTGATTGGTCGAAGCTGCCTAGCAGCGCTCAGATAGGAAAAACGTGATTGGCTAGTAGGATTCTCGGACCACGCCCAAGCCATAGGCTTTGGAGGTGTAAGGCTGTGCAAAAGCGCCTGAACTTTCGACTGTACATGGGTTTTTAGTCGGTGCCTTAGCCGGGCGTTACAAAAGCGCCTGAAGACGGGTTTAAGGCGCTCTTTTCGCCTTACCTCTATGGCACTTCTCAGCATCTCCCCCCAGGACGTGTATTTGTCGACTCCTAGTCGACCTCGTTACTGGTATTCCTTTAATTTTTATCAAAGCATTGGCTTTAAGTCGTTACGAGAAATCTGTAATGTATTACATTTCAACTGGTTTGTATTTTCCACCAAAATAATAGTGAAACTAGCTGTACATAAACTATACAGTAATGCTTTATTGTAAGGGAAAACTTCGTCCCAGACACGTCTGGAGTGCGTAATTACGAAGAGACGATGGTTAACAAATCTCAGTCTTCCAATGGCACCCCTAAAAGTTTCATCAGTTCGTCAAATTGTATTGATTGATTGCAGTGATATTGGCAATATATGGGTTTGGCCTTAAAATTGGCCTTTTTAGCCAAATGTTTGGCCTGTTTAAGAGAGAGACACCTGGCAAGTGGCAACCCTGCGCCAGGGCCACCCACCAGCCAGCCAGCCAGACACCAACACCCCACTATTGTGGCAGTGGCAGCCGCGCCGCAACGCTTCAATCAGATAGTTCATTTCTGACTCATTCTCAAGGAATTTATGTGAGTGCATCGATTTCAGCTTGACGTGGATACGCACAGACTTGTCAGTACTAGTGAAATGACAGGTTTATTTCCATGGTTACTGTCGCCAGCCAAATTCAAAGAAGTGTGACGACACTTTCACGAACATATTTCAGTTGTTTTTTTCGTTTTGTGTTTCCAGCCGAGTGATTGCGTCATTTGTTGTTACATTATTCAAGTAGAATATTATTAAGCTTGTGTGCATGTGTTAAAAAAACATTCCATAATGGAGATTGTTATGACAACCGTTCCCTCAGAAACAACTGTGTACGCAACTACCAACACTGTTTGTGAGTCAAGGTGGGGAGTCAAGGTGGGCTGGTGCAACACTCGTCACCCACACACACACTGGTACCCACACACACACTCACGTACGTACGTACGTCTGTTGAAGTGACGGGGGGTATGGTACTCGTGTCACACACACACGTCTAATGAAGTGACAGGGGGTGTGTGGTACTCGTGTCACACACACACGTCTATTGAAGTGACAGGGGGTGTGTGGTACTCATGTCACACACACACACGTTTATTGAAGTGATGGGGGGTGTGGTACTCATGTCACACACACACACACAGGTCTATTGAAGTGACAGGGGGGGGTGTGGTACTCATGTCACACACACACAGGTCTATTGAAGTGACGGGGGGTGTGGTACTCGTGTCACACACACACGTCTATTGAAGTGACAGGGGGTGTGGTACTCGTGTCACACACACACGTCTATTGAAGTGACAGGGGGGTGTGGTACTCATGTCACACACACACACGTTACTTATGACACGTGATGCAGGGGGTGTGTGGTACTCGTGTCACACACACACGTCTATTGAAGTGACAGGGGGGGTGTGGTACTCGTGTCACACACACACGTCTATTGAAGTGACAGGGGTGTGTGTGTACTCGTGTCACACACACACGTCTATTGAAGTGACAGGGGGGGGTGTGGTACTCATGTCACACACACACGTCTATTGAAGTGACAGGGGGTGTGTGGTACTCATGTCACACACACACGTCTATTGAAGTGACAGGGGGGTGTGGTACTCATGTCACACACACACACGTCTATTGAAGTGACGGGGGGTGTGGTACTCATGTCACACACACACACGTCTATTGAAGTGACGGGGGTGTGGTACTCATGTCATACACACACACACACACGTCTATTGAAGTGACAGTGGGTGTGGTACTCATGTCACACACACACACACACACGTCTATTGAAGTGACAGTGGGTGTGGTACTCATGTCACACACACACACACACACAGTCTATTGAAGTGACAGTGGGTGTGGTACTCATGTCACACACACACACACGTCTATTGAAGTGACGGGGTGTGTGGTACTCATGTCACACACACACGTCTATTGAAGTGACAGTGGGTGTGGTACTCATGTCACACACACACGTCTATTGAAGTGACGGGGGGTGTGGTACTTATGTCACACACACACACGTCTATTGAAATGACGGGGGTGTGGTACTCATGTCACACACACACACGTCTATTGAAATGACGGGGGGTGTGGTACTCATGTCACACACACACACACACACACACACACGTCTATTGAAGTGACGGGGGGTGTGGTACTCATGTCACACACACACACACGTCTATTGAAGTGACAGGGAGTGTGGTACTCATGTCACACACACACGTCTATTGAAGTGACAGGGGGGGTGTGGTACTCATGTCACACACACACACGTCTATTGAAATGACGGGGGGTGTGGTACTCATGTCACACACACACGTCTATTGAAGTGACAGGGGGGGGTGTGGTACTCATGTCACACACACACACGTCTATTGAAATGACGGGGGGTGTGGTACTCATGTCACACACACACGTCTATTGAAATGACGGGGGGTGTGGTACTCATGTCACACACACACGTCTATTGAAGTGACAGTGGGTGTGGTACTCATGTCACACACACACACGTCTATTGAAATGACGGGGGGTGTGGTACTCATGTCACACACACACACGTCTATTGAAATGACGGGGGGGGTGGTACTCAGTCACACACACACACGTCTATTGAAGTGACAGTGGGTGTGGTACTCATGTCACACACACACACTTCTATTGAAGTGACGGGGTGTGTGGTACTCATGTCACACACACACACGTCTATTGAAGTGACGGGGGGTGTGGTACTCATGTCACACACACACACGTCTATTGAAGTGACGGGGGGTGTGGTACTCATGTCACACACCACACAATCTATTGAAGCGGGGGTGTGTACTCTGTCCACACACACCGTATTGAAGTGACGGGAGGTGTGGTATACTCATGTCACACACACACACGTCTATTGAAGTGACGGGGGGTGTGGTACTCATGTCACACACACACGTCTATTGAAGTGACAGGGAGTGTGGTACCCATGTCACACACACACACGTCTATTGAAGTGACGGGGGGTGTGGTACTCATGTCACACACACACACACACGTCTATTGAAGTGACAGGGAGTGTGGTACTCATGTCACACACACACACACGTCTATTGAAGTGACGGGGGGGGTGTGGTACTCATGTCACACACACACACACGTCTATTGAAGTGACGGGGGGTGTGGTACTCATGTCACACACACACACACACACGTCTATTGAAGTGACGGGGGGTGTGGTACTCATGTCACACACACACACGTCTATTGAAGTGACAGGGAGTGTGGTACTCATGTCACACACACACACACACACACACACACACACACGTCTATTGAAGTGACGGGGTGTGTGGTACTCATGTCACACACACACACACACACACACACACGTCTATTGAAGTGACGGGGGGTGTGGTACTCATGTCACACACACACACACGTCTATTGAAGTGACAGGGAGTGTGGTACTCATGTCACACACACACACACACGCACACACACGTCTATTGAAGTGACAGGGAGTGTGGTACTCATGTCACACACCCCACACACACACACACACGTCTATTGAAGTGACGGGGGGTGTGGTACTCATGTCACACACACACAGGTCTATTGAAGTGACAGGGGGGTGTGGTACTCACGTCACACACACACGTCTATTGAAGTGACAGGGGGTATGTGGTACTCATGTCACACACACACAGGTCTATTGAAGTGACGGGGGGTGTGGTACTCACGTCACACACACACGTCTATTGAAGTGACAGGGGGTGTGGTACTCACGTCACACACACACGTCTATTGAAGTGACGGGGGGTGTGGTACTCATGTCACACACACACACGTCTATTGAAGTGACGGGGGGTGTGGTACTCACGTCACACACACACGTCTATTGAAGTGACAGGGGGTGTGGTACTCATGTCACACACACACACACAGGTCTATTGAAGTGACGTGGGTGTGGTACTCATGTCACACACACACACACACACGTCTATTGAAGTGACGGGGGGTGTGGTACTCATGTCACACACACACACACACACGTCTATTGAAGTGACGGGGGGTGTGGTACTCATGTCACACACACACACACGTCTATTGAAGTGACAGGGGTGTGGTACTCATGTCACACACACACACACGTCTATTGAAGTGACAGGGGGTGTCGTACTCATGTCACACACACACACACGTCTATTGAAGTGACGGGGGGTGTGGTACTCACGTCACACACACACGTCTATTGAAGTGATAGGGGGTGTGGTACTCATGTCACACACACACACAGGTCTATTGAAGTGACAGGGGGTGTGGTACTCATGTCACACACGCACACAGGTCTATTGAAGTGACAGGGGGTGTGGTACTCATGTCACACACACACACACGTCTATTGAAGTGACAGGGGGTGTGGTACTCAAGTCACACACACACACACACACACACACACACACACACACACACACACACACACACACACACACACACACACACACGTCTATTGAAGTGATGGGGGGGGGTTCTCTTCTACATCCCTTTCCCACCCTTACAATTCTTCTTTATATTTTCCAGATGACCCTAGCACTTCAGAAACATTCATTCTTGCCTCATGGATAAGTACAGCTCGTCCAACAAGCCTGCCGCACCCTCGACATCCTCAGGAAATGTAAGGAAACCACTCGCAGCAAATGTACTAGTCGGAAAAGGACAATGATAAAACATGATGCAAGAAGCTGGATAGGTAAAATTCTCGAGTCCTTTCCCGCCCTTATAAGTATGCTTTTTTGGTAAATCTGAAGAAGTCCTTCACCCCTATCTTTTTCTTCTTCCCCCTATAGCCAACAAGCCTGGGGAACTGGCGGGAATACAGGGTTTTTGGGTGGGGGAAGCAAATATAAGTGATTTATGGCTCCAAACAAAATCATCAAAGTCACTATATGTAAAAATCTAGGGAATTCCCTAAATTAGGGATTTCCCTAGACACCCATTGTTAGGGAATTTTCCTTATTTGATATGTGTATAGATTTGGACAATTTTGGGAGAGCAATAAATGAGTCGTGTCTGCCTTCCCTACCCAAAAACTCAAGTTTTCCATAAGGCCACCAAGCTTGCTGGTCATTGGAGGTCAAAGAAACACCTAACCTTCCTAGCCAGAAGGGGCTGTGCCCCCCAAGGATCCCCTAAGGGTTGCTAATCTAACCTCACTATAACCGCAATATTACTAACCTAACCTCACTATAATACCCGCAATATTACTAACCTAACCTTACTATAACCCCCGCAATATTACTAACCTAACCTCACTATAACGGTCCAGTGATTCCCAACCGGGGTTCCGCGGAACCCTGGGGTTCCGCCGACCATCACCAGGGGTTCCGCGAGAAACTGTAAAATAATTATGTGCTATTACAAAATGACAGTGATCTTAATTCATCTATCTATAATAATACAAGCGAAAGTGTGTGTGTGTGTGTCCGCTCCAGGTGCCGCCCCCTGTGGCGGAATTCCCTCATATGGCACAGTTTTGGAACCGGCTCGAGCAGGGGAACGTTTTAAGCCCATTTATGAGATGATCCGATCACTTTTTTTTTTTTTTTTTTAGCAGCCTATTAGCGAGAATTGTGAAAAAAAAGTGGGTTGCGAGAATTGAGGAAACCTTGATGTAGGGTGATGGGTAATGGGTGAGTGAATGGGTGGGGTGATGGGTAATGGGTGTGGGGTGATGGGTGAGTGAATGGGTGGGGGGTGATGGGTGATGGGTGAGGGAATAGATGGGGGGTGATGGGTAATGGGTGAGTGAATGGATGTGTGTGGTGATGGATAATGGGTGAGTGAATGGGTGGGGGGTGGTGGGTAATGGGTGAGTGAATGGGTTGGGGGTGATGTGAATAGGTTGGCGTTAATACATACATTTCTACATCCATGATTTCAGGAAAGCTAGAAGGGGCTATCTGGAGAGTCTGTGTGGTGTACACAGGTGGTGGGCCGATGGCCCACCAATAGCCCTCCGCAGGAGCTAGCCAAAAAGTCCGCCCGGAGGGCGGCTTTGCGGCTAGTAATTCATAATTCCTACTCAACAACACGTCACAAACACTTTCCAGACACCAACATACTCGTACCTGTCAGTCAGTACAATGTATATAAGGCGAATTTTGGTGAAGAAGCCGTAAGAAGCCGGCTTCTTGCCGGCTTCTCTCTCGTTTGCGTGCCTCGCCAGAACGGCTGACAGTTGCCAGCTTCTTGTCGGGGCTCGCCCGCTCGGCTGATAACTGTAAACAAAATAACGACACAATGACGATTGATTGATTGATTTAATGCCAAAAAAAAGGTGAATGTGCACACAATGACGAATTGTCATCTCCAACTCGTATCCAACCACATCTTCTCTCATAAACATACTGAATTAAACGCAATGCTAGTCATTTCCACAATATATACCTATCAGCTGCTCTACCGTAGATAACACTATAGTCGCCAGTCACTTGCCACTGCACTAACATCGCCAGGCACAATATATTACGAATTTTAGCATCACTACTGATTTGTATGTGCCACTGAAGACGCATCCACAGTAGTTTATATTATGTACATCACACTACATGTCTTCAGTGGCACATAAAAGTCTGTAGGGATGCTAAAATTCATAATATATTGTGCCTGGCGACATTAGTGCAGTGGCAATTCCAATGATCTGAGACTCGAGAAATGCCAGTGGTCGCTGGCAGTTTTAACTCAAAGGAAGGTCTACTGTGTTTTGGCTCCGCGACTAATATTTTTCATAAATTAATTTCGCGATAAACATTGATGCACCGCATCTGAATACCAAAAAATATAGTTCTTCTGTTGTTCTACTAATTATATGGATGACATGCATTACGATGGAACGTTCTATAATAGCAATTTAATGCAAATTACTCGCCTCGAGTAGCAAAGCTTAATATATTTTTTACATGTATATTGTGGCATGTAAAATTTAGGCGATGTTCACACTGTTTTCTAAGACAGTACTGCTGCGTCTGGCAAACGCTTGTCAAAATACAATAAGCAATGCCTTGGAAAAACGAAGAATAAAGAATGCCAAAATCGGCTTGTTCCTGCGACAATGTAGGTTATAATTGTGGAGGCGACATGCCGCGGCGGGGAGTGGTGGTGGGGAGATTGTGGCGGGGAGATTGAATCAAAACATTGCTACTTCACGCGTCGACTCATCGCACTTCCAGGCTTTCTATCTGATTGTTACACAATAATAACAGGAAAATATGACTGCCTAGGTATAGATAACTTCTAAACATTCGTTATTGACTATATAATATCATAGAGTAGCATTTACCTCGCCTCCTCAACTATAACCTACTTGGTTATTTGGTTATATACAATGTTTTACAGAATCAGGCTTCTATTCAATATACATATAGAAGAATATCGTTCTTAATATTATACTTTTGTGTTTTTAGTGCAGTGAAATAAGCCCATATTTTGTTTTCCAGTAGACCAACTTATTATAAAAAAAAGTGAGTTAAAACTGCCAGCGACCCCTGGCATTTTGGGTTCCAGTTCTCTCGAATTGACTGGCGACTATATAGTGTTATCTTACGGTACCTTGTATATTCTTATACGTGGTCTTAAGGTAAGTCCATGCTTTTGAATGTACATCTGGGTGTTTACTTGTGTCCTGTTATCTGTAATTACATTATTTCTACGACGATATTCACTCTATTACTAGTTCCGCCTGTCCCGCTGTTTTGCGAAATATTGTCAGGGCGCGAAATCCTGTAAACTTCCATTCATCGCTCTTATTTCACTGGTTTTACAGGTTAACTGCTGCCCTGATACATGTTACAGGCAACATCGAGTCACTAGCTTCCCATGAGAACACTTACAAGTAACAATAGTTACTCAAAAGCTTAAATTATTCACGTCAAAAAAAGTCAGGCGTATGGTTTTTATCATGTATTATTTTATCAACTATTATTACTTGTAAGTGTTCTCATGGGAAGCTAGTGACTCGATGTTGCCTGTAACGTGTATCGGGGCAGCTGTTAAGCTGTAAAATTAGGGAAATACGATAGATGATGAATGGATGGGTCTACAGGATTTTGCACTGATAAGATTTCGCGCAACACCGCCACATGTTGTTTTTCTCTGACGTCACGTATCGTGACGTATCAAGCAGAGAGAAGCCGTGAGAAGCGGGGCCCAGGGCTCGCTTCTTCCGGCTTCTTACGGCTTGCCCAGCTGGGCCAATCCGTAAAAAGCCGGCTTCTTAAAAGTGCCTCGCGTTAACAGAAAACGCAAGCTGCAAGAAGCCTTCATGCAGCTTCTTACGGCTTCTTCTTACGGCTTCTTCACCAAAATTCGTCTATAGTAATGAGAGCAAATAATATGCATAGAATTAAGAAAAAAAATAGTGTTATTGCGTGGCCACCGAGATGATAAGGCCTGGTGGATCGCTCGACCGCTCCGCTCCCCGTACAAGTTTACCTACCCAATATAATGTTTATCAGTATAAAAGATATACTGTTATCTTCGGAAATGTTTGTTCTATAATATTATCAAATAAAAAACCGTAAAACACACAAAGAAAATGCCATTATGAGACTTTCAAGAAATATGCATTAACTTAAACTCTTCGCCATTTAATATTTTGCTCGCAAACATTTTACATGGAGAATATCAATAGAAGCGGAGTTTAATTAGCTTTTCATTGATATATTTCGTTTAGTGATAAATGAATTAGCGGCATGCATAAATTAGCGTTAACTAAATATAAAAAATCATGAAATCGGGTAATTTCCTACCTAATATATGTTTATCAGTATAAAATATATACTGTTATCTTCGGAAATGTTTGTTCTATAATATTATCAAATAAAAAACCCGTAAAACACACTAAAGAAATACCATTATGAGACTTTAAAAACATATGCATGAACTTAAACTTTTCGCCATTTAATATTTTGTGAAAAAACTTTTTACATGGAGACTATCAATAGAAGCGCAATTTAATTACCTTTCCATTGATATATTTCCTTTTCTGATAAATTAATTAGAACCATGCATAAATTAGCGTTAACTAAATAAATAACATCATGAAATCGGGTAATTTACCCGATTTCATGATGTTATTTATTTAGTTAACGCTAATTTATGCATGGTTCTAATTCATTTATCAGAAAAGAAATATATCAATGGAAAGCTAATTAAATTCCGCTTCTATTGATATTCTCCATGTAAAACGTTTTCTCACAAAATATTAAATGGCGAAAAGTTTAAGTTTTACGGTTTAGTGTTTTACGGTTTTTTATTTGATAATATTATAGAACAAACATTTCCGAAGATAACAGTATATCTTTTATACTGATAAACATTATATTAGGTAGGTAAACTTGTACGGGGAGCGGAGCGGGTTGTATCGTGGCCACCGAGATGATAAGGCCTGGTGGATCGCCCGTGACGTCACACCATAAGGATACCACCCGCTCCGCTCTCCGTACAAGTTTACTGATAAACATTATATTAGGTAGGTAAACTTGTACGGGGAGCGGAGCGGGTGGTATCCTTATGGTGTGACGTCACGGGCGATCCACCAGGCCTTGTCTCTCGGTGGTCTCGGTTGTATCCTTATGGTGTGACGTCACGGGCGATCCATCAGGCCTTGTCTCTCGGTGGTATCGGTTATTGCCTGTGCGGGATACACCCTTCATTCCTACTCCGCAAGTTTGGCGACACAGGGGTTGGGTAGGAGGGTGGCGCAACCCCGTACGAGTATCATACGTGTCACGAGCCCCAGCCTAACCGTTCACACATCTTCCTTCAGTCAGTTTTGAGCAGCGCAACCGAGTGAAACGTTGTGTTAATTAATCTCACCAGTTTATATATTAAATATTAGTTTGATACGGATTTTAAAGACTGAAGCATGTTCAAATATTTGAAAAGAAAGCCTGTCAGTGGAGAGGAGGACAGTGACGAAGAATCACAAATACCACAGCCAAGTACGAGTAAAGGAAAAGTGAGTGATGTTAAAAAAAAATCGCCTTTACAATGACAGTTATCTGGCCATTAGCTTTACATGGACTGGAGAAGAAAACTGTCCACTTCCTTTGTGCATTGTTTGTGGGAAAAAGTTCGCTAACACAGCTATGGCCCCAGCCAAGTTAAAGCGACACTTAACTACTAATCACAGTCACTTGTCAAATAAAACCGTGGATTATTTTCGAAGACTCTTGGATTCACAGCAGAAACAAAGAAAAGTTTTGAAAAGAAGGTAACTATCAGTGATAAGGCCCAAGAAGCATGCTATTTAGTGGCTGCGCTAGTTGCCAAGAAAATGAAAAGTCACACTATTGCAGAAAGCCTAATAATGCCTGCTTGCAAAATAATTGTGAGAACAATGCTAGGTGAAGAAGCTGAAAGTGAATTAAGCAAGGTTCCTGTTTCTGATAATACAATTAGTAGGCGTGTGGATGACATGTCCAACAATATTTCTGGTATTTTGTCTGAAATATTGCAAAATAACAACTTTGCTCTCCAAGAGAGCATCCAGGAGAGTTGAACATCATCTCTCCTCCTCTAAACCTCATCTTCTTTTCCTCACCGAAACTCAGTTGTCTGTGAGGACTGACAGCAAACCTTTTTCTGTCTCCTCTTACTGTCTCTATTCTCATTTTCAATCCAAAGCTGGCTGTTGCGTATATGTGCGCAATGACATCACTTGCTCTCGTGCCCACGGCCTTGAATCTTCCGAATTTTCTACCATCTGGCTTCGACTTCAATGTCACTCTCTTACTAAATTTATCTGTGCTGTATATCTCTCACCTAACTCCTCTGACTATGTAAAATTCTTCGACTATTTAACATCAAAAGTGGAGCACATCTCATCTCATTTTCCTTTAGCAGAAATTTCCATTCATGGGGACTTTAATGTTCACCACCAGCTTTGGCTATCATCTTCTTTCACTGACCAACCTGGTGAACAAGCCTACAACTTTTCTATCCTCCAAGACCTAGAGCAGCTGGTGCAGCACCCTACCCGTATTCCTAACCACCTTGGAGACACGCCCAACATTCTTGATCTTTTCCTAACTACTAACCCTTCTGCTTACTCTGTGAAACTGTTCTCTCCGTTGGGTTCCTCCGATCACAATCTTATTTCTGTAACCTGTCCTATCGCTCCGGTACCGTCTCGGGACCCAACTAAGCGGAGGTGCTTCTGGCACTTCAACTCAGCTAAGTGGGAAGACCTAAGGCAGTACTACTCTGATTTTCCATGGAATTATTACTGCTTCCATGTCAAAGACCCATCTCTTTGTGCAGAGCGCATAACTGAGGTCATAGTCTCTGGCATGGAGGCGTACATTCCACACACTTTCTCTAATCCTAAAGCCCGTCAACCTTGGTTTAACTCTGCTTGTTCTCATGCTGTCCGAGATAGAGAGGTGGCTCACAAACGGTACCGTAAGCATCCATCTCCTGAAACTCATGCCCTTTATATTTCTGCCCGTAATCATGCCAAATCTTTACTTCAACTTACCAAAAACTCTCATTCATAGAAAATGTCAAAATCTTTCTGAATCAAATTCCTCTCGTGACTTCTGGCATCTAGCTAATAACATCTCTAACAATTTTTCTTCTTCATCTTTCCCTTCTATGCTTCACCCAGATGGCTCCACAGCTGTCTCATCTACTTCTAAAGCTGAACTCGTTGCTTAAACCTTTGCTAAAAATTCCACTCTGGTTGATGAAGGGCTTGTTCCTCCTTCTCCTCCACCCTCTGACTATATTATGCCTGTCATTAAGATCCTTCGGAATGATGTTTTCTTTGCCCTTTCTGGCCTATATCCTCGGAAGGCTTACGGTCCTGACGGAGTCCCTCCTATTGTTCTCAAAAACTGTGCTTCTGTGCTTGCACCTTGCCTGGTCAAACTTTTCCGTCTTTGTCTATCTACTTCCACCTTTCCTTCTTGCTGAAAGTTTGCTCACATCCAAACTGTTCCTAAGAAGGGTGACCGTTCTAATCCTTCAAACTACCGTCCTATAGCTTTGACTTCCTGCCTTTCTAAAGTTTTTGAATCTATACTTAATAAGAAGATTCTTAAGCATCTATCTGCTCACAATCTTCTATCTGATCGTCAGTACGGTTTCCGTAAAGGGCGATCTACTGGCGATCTTCTAGCTATCCTAACTGAATCTTGGTCATCCTCCTTTAGGGGTTTCGGTGAAACTTTTTCTGTTGCCCTTGACATATCAAAAGCTTTTGATAGAGTCTGGCACAAATCTTTTATTTCCAAGCTACCCTCATTCGGTTTCTATCCTTCTCTCTGTACCTTCATCTTAAGTTTTCTTTCAAACCGTTCTATTGCAGCTACTGTAGACGGACATTGTTCTTCTCCCAAATCTATCAATAGTGGTGTTCCCCAGGGTTCTGTCCTATCACCCACTCTCTTTCTATTATTCATTAATGATCTTCTAAGTCTAACTCAAAGCCCTATCCACTCCTACGCTGATGATTTTACCCTGCATTTTTCAACGTCGTTTATTAGACGTACAACTCAACAGGAACTAAGTGATTCACGGAGAGATGCCACCGAGCGCCTAACTTCTGATCTTTCTATAATTTCTGATTGGGGCAAAGCAGACCTTGTTTTGTTCAATGCCTCAAAAACCCAATTTTTTCACCTATTTACTCGACAAAACCTACCAGATAACTATCCCCTCTTCTTCAATGACACTCAACTGTCTCCTTCTACAATGAACATTCTAGGACTATCCTTTACTAAAAATCTGAACTGGAAATCTCACATCTCATCTCTTGCTAAAACAGCTTCTAAGAAGCTAGGTGTCCTGTGGCGTCTGCGTCCTTTTTTTTCTCCCTCCCAATTGCTTGCTCTCTACAGGGGCCTTACCCGCCCATGTATGGAGTATGTTTGTCACATATGTCACTCACATGTCATGTCACTCACATGTTTGGGGAGGATCCACTCATACAGCTCTCCTTAACAGGGTTGAGTCTAAAGCTTTTCGTCTCATCAACTCCTCTCCTCTGACTGACTGTCTTCAATCTTTAAATCACCGCCGCAATGTTGCTTCTCTTGCTCTCTTCTACCGTTATTTTCATGCTCACTGCTCTTCTGAACGTGCTAACTGCATGCCTCCCCCCCCTCCCGCGGCCTCGCTGTACAAGACTTTCTACTCATTTTCATCCCTATTCTGTCCATCTTCCTAATGCAAGAGTTAATCAGTATCTTTACTCTTTCATCCCTTTCACTGGTAAACTCTGGAACTCTCTTCCTGTTTCTATTTTTCCACTTTCCTAAAACTTAAATCTTTTCAAAAGAGGAGTAACAAGACACCTCCCGAACTAAATTGGCTCACCCCTCTTTTTTATTTTATTCTCATACTGTCTTCTTTATAGGGACTGGCAACTAAGCGGGCTTTGTGTTACCTATTTTTGTTGTGCTCTTGGCCAGTCCTTTGTGATGTAAAAAAAAAAAAAAAAAAAAAAAGTAGATGAGACAACTGATATAACTGGTAAAGCTCAGCTGCTGGCATTTGTACGATTTGAAAATGAAGTTGAAATAATGAAAACTTATTTTTGCTGTAAAGAACTGCCAGAAACTACCAAAGGCCACGACATTTTCAATATCTTGTCTTCTTACCTGGAATCTTGTGGTTTGTCATGGAACCGATGCGTTGGAATCTGCACTGATGGTGCTCCCTCAATGATTGGCTCAGTACAAGGCTTTGTATCATGCGTGAAAGAAAAAAACCCTGAAGTCATAACAACTCACTGCTTTCTCCACCGAGAAGTTCTGGTTTCAAAAACTATTGGGGATGATTTAAAACAAGTCCTTGATATAACTGTGATCATGGTCAACTTTATAAAGCAGCGCCCTCTGAAGTCTCGCATATTTGCAAGGTTGTGTGAAAACATGCAAAAAGATCACGTGACGCTTCTCCAGCACGCAGAGGCTCGATGGCTTTCGAGAGGTAAAGTTTTGACAAGGGTATTCGAGCTGCGACAGGAACTGCTGCTTTTCTTCAAAGAGAATAATAAATCCAGTTTCTGTGAATGTCTTGAATCTACAAACTGGCAAATGAAACTAGCATATTTAGCAGATATTTATCAGCATTTAAATAACTTGAACACCAGCATGCAGGGTGTGAAGGAAAACATTCTGACTTCCACAGACAAATTTCTTGCATTTAAGAATAAACTTGCTGTTTGGAAAAAGCACCTTTCAAGAGGAAACGTCGACATGTTTCCACTCTTACTTCAAGTTCAAACTCAGACTGATTATGAAAATGTCATTCCATTAATTACAAGTCATTTGGGATCCCTGTCAGAAAAACTTCATAAGTAGTTCCCCTCCTTGTCATCAGATACGTATGACTGGGTGAGAAACCCCTTCACTGAGTTCTCACCAAGTACAGAAAACCTACTTAGCCTGCAAGAAGAGGAAGAACTGAGTGAACTACAGTGCGATCGAACCTTGAAAATGAAATTTAATGAAGCATCACTTGACAAGTTTTGGATTTCAGCAAAGCAAGAGTACCCTGTCATCTCAGTAAAAGCATTGGATGTTTTACTCCAGTTTTCAACTTCTTACCTCTGTAAACAAGATTTCTCATGCCTGACCGTCATTAAAAGCATTCTCATTCTCTGTCGTGTTTTACATAGTACTTTGCAGGCTCCCAGTTTCATGTCTTTAAAGTAAAACATGATGTTTGTATATGATTTAAAGATCAATGTATTCTTTAAATTTTTGTCAAAAGAAAAATGTAAATTTTTATTTTTTCTTATTTAGATTTAGTGATGCAAATATTTTCGCAAAAGGTTTTTTTGAAGAAAAATATATATATATATATGGAATAAAAAAAGTACAACTTCCTCGTGACAAAACTTAGATAAATGGTTGAAAAAGAAAACACGTTTAGGTTTTAAAAATCCCTTGAAAAATAAGTGTTCTGGGATTTTTTTCTTCTAGCAAAGTATTATTTGTCAGAAATTAACGTTGAAAAAAATAATTCGCTTTATCTCATAACTCAGTAAGTACAAGTCCTAGGTACATCAAAATTGGTACACTTTTTCTGTACCTATTAGTAATTTATATGTGAAAAAAATATTATTCTATCTTTATAATCATGGAAAATATAGGATAAGATGTATATGGCCTTTACCGGTACAAAAAAAAATAGCCTTGGCGAGAGTTCCTTCAACTCCATGGCTGCTTCTCATTGCTTCCCGTGCTCTTGAAATACTTGCCAACCTCTTCTTGTATATAATTCAGACCTCTTGCTCATCTCTAACTGATGATAATATGAGTAAAATCCAGGCGAAGACACAAAGGATGTGGAGGAGGTCTTGTATGTCGCTGGTATTCTGTTTACACACATTCTCTCATTAGGTGGACTAAGAGAAAACGTTTTTGTGAAAGGATAGACTATAAATACTATAAAGTGCAAAAATTACTCTAAATCCATTCAAATCGCATTATGAAGATAAATCAGTGGGCATTTGAATGTCCAGCCGTGTGCGCTCCGATCGGCTGGCCATTTAAACTGTTAAAGAGATAAATTTTGATGCGCTTAGGACTTTTTTCATGGCAGACTTAACAAATTTAAGGTATGAATGAAAAGAAAATGTTAAAATACAAAATAATATTTTTTCAAAATATTTCACCTTAGAATTACCTTAAGGGGCAGTACTGTTAGGCGATCAGCCTGGGGGGTTGGTCGGTATCAAATTAGGGCGAGAATGCTAATAGTGTTTTTTGGGAAGGTATAAATGCCTAGAGTTAGAAAACATGTGAGAGCATTGTGGCAGTGGCAGCTTTATGGGAGTTATCCCCCTTTTCCAAACTGTATATTATATAATTATATAAATATACATACATATAATTTTAAAAAAAAATTCTTTTTCAGGTGTCGTATTTCATCGGCGAGAGACGGACCGGACGATCGACTGGCGACGTTGGAGACCCTCGAGGAGACCACCACTGCCGGAAGACCAGCCGGCCCGCAGGTCGTGCGTTCAGAGAAAGTCGGGTTTTTGTGGAGAGGTAGAGTAGCAGCCGACTACCTCTCGAAGCTATTGTTGAAGGCTGCTGATGTAGAGAAGAATCCGGGACCAGAATCCGGTGTCGTGGTAGCTGTGGAACTTCAACGTAGGAGGCCTGGAATGTCCGTTAACATGGAAACGCCACAGGCACCCGCCAAGAAACTGTGCATCATACACCAGGCAGTATCCGACGGAGATGAACATTTTGTCAGTCCTCAAAGCCATGCCTCCTGGTTAACCTTACTTGAAGCCGCCAAAGTCAGGAACCATGTCCCCATTCTAGACGTTTCAAAAACGCTTCAGGACAAAGAAGTTCCAATTATATTCTATCATCGAAAATGTAGAAGCATGTTCACCAGGGAAAAGAGACTTGGAAACTCTGAAAAGTAAAGCAGGTGAATGTAGTAGTGATCTATCTGGTAGTAGTGACTGTCCTCCAAAAAAGTCTTCCAGAACATCAACACATGAATCAAGAGTTTATGCTCCGATTTGCGTATTCTGTAGCAAGGTCAAGTTCAAAAAGCACTCCAATACACGTGAAACACTTACGCTAGCTTCACAACTGAGAGTAGATCAAACACTAAGAGAGAGTGCCGTCAGAAATGCAGACGGCAGGATGATAGCACTAACCAGTAGAGACATTGTTGCCGCAGAGGCACACTACCACGCTTCATGCTATAGGAATTACACTAGGAACAAAGAGGACAGCAATGAGAATGAAGAAGAGAAAGTAACAGATGAATTTATACTGTATCACAAGGTGTGTGTGTGTGTGTGTGTGTGTGTGTGTGTGTGTGTGTGTATTCATCTAGCTGTATTTTACAGGGTCTGAGCTACACTCATATGGCCCCGTCTCAATATCTACATTTTATCATTCATCCTTAGTGCTTAGTGTTGGGGGAGGCCACCACCCCGGGAGGCGGGTCACAAACCCCCGGTTAACTCCCGGTACCCATTTCCTGCTTCCTTATGCGGTAAAAGCACTCACTGGAAACACTGAGGTCATTCGGATACTGAATAAGTTTGGACATGGGGTGTCTTATGACCAGCTGGAAGAGAATGATACCGCTCTGTGTCTGCAGAAGTTGGCAATGGGCTTCAACCAGAGAGCTGTTCTACCACTCTCCATCAAGCCCCATGTCTTCACAAATCTTGCATGGGATAATATAGACAGACTGGAGGAGACACTTACTGGAAAAGGTACATCACATCGAGTCAACGGAATAGCGGTCCAGACTAAGTTCTATGGACCTTATCCACCCAGGCCTGAACTTCCACGCATTGACAAACTGAAACAAAGATCAGTCAACATTGAACACGAAGAGCTTGAAGTCTATTTAGCCTGTGCACGTGTAGGTCCACAGCCTCTACCAACCAACGAGAGCCACATCCTAGAAGCACAAGAGTCTGCTCAGGTCGCCGGTAACAAGAATCTGGTCTGGGTCCTTGCAAGACAAACAAAATCCGACTGTCAGACAATCCCAAGTTGGACTGGGTTTAATATCAAAAGAAGGGACCAAGAATCAATCAAGCTAGGGAACAAATAAGCATACCGTTGGAATCACCAGGAAAAGCTCTACATGATAGGCCCATAAAACGAAATTTAAAAATTTCATAATTATTGGGTGTATTTTGGCGGCCATTTTGGAAAAAGGGAGATAACTCATATAAAGCTGCCACCCCCACAATGCTATCACATGTTTTCTAACTCTAGGCATTTATACCTTCTCAAAAAACACTCTTAGCATTCTCGCCCTAATTTGATACCGGTGAGCAAAATTTCGGACCGGGGCTGACCGACTATGTAGAATTTCTCAAATGTATTTATTCCTTTTTCATGTTTTGGGGGTTACTACATTTTTGTTGAGAAGAAAAAAAAATCTTTTCTTCTCATTTTTTTTTCTGCATGAATATGTAATGCGAGAAAGTACCTATAGTCTATTTTTTTTGATGAGGCAAAAAAACCTGACCCCTTGCTGCTTTGATATTTGATGCCTTGATATTTGATATCTGACTGATATTTGATGCCAGGAGAAAGGAATACTACCCTTCTTCTTAATTTATGCTGTATTTTATCATAGATAACCATATTATCAGGTAAACATAGGCATAATTTTAAGCATGAGACCTTAAGATAGAATGCATTTTTTGCCTTATTAAAAAAGATAGACTATAGACGACTGTTGACCAAGAGGATCTATCAGTTTGGTCCAGTCGGTACCGTCACCAACTGTGGTTTCCTTGGAAGGGCAAAGTCTATACCGTGTGGGTTCGAGTCCTGCCAAGATCAATTTATATAACAACGGGAAATAAGATCTATTCCCCGAATTGTGATTGTTACTCTGTCAGTGCGTCTGTGGAAAGATTCTCCTGACGGGATTCATAAGGGATAATAGAGGGCCCAGGGCAGTGTAGTGTTCTGTCGGTCCTCAGGTATGCCTATGGAACATTGCATTAGTTCCCTGTCCCACCCCCCATGAACAGGCAGCCCCCTTTCTAGTCATAAGGGCTGCAGCTCCCCCTTCGGCATCCCATTCAGAATAACATCACGACGACAGAAGAAAAAATTAGAAGAGTGAAAGGTAAAATGGTCAAGCGGTTGTCACGGCACACACAAACATTACGGGTGGTGCAAATACATGTCCTTACCTACATTTCCTATGAAAAGGTCAATCTGAATCACCCAGAGTAGGGAAGAAAAAATTGATCGGGTTTGGAGATTATGGGAAA
>JACEEZ010001795.1:67894-77894 GCA_016584305.1 Chionoecetes opilio
CGGGATCTCTCTCTTGCTAAAACGCTTCTAAGAAGCTAGTGTCCTGTGGCGTCTGCGTCCTTTTTTTTCTCCCTCCCAATTGCTTGCTCTCTACAGGGGCCTTACCCGCCCATGTATGGAGTATGTTTGTCACATATGTCACTCACATGTCATGTCACTCACATGTTTGGGGAGGATCCACTCATACAGCTCTCCTTAACAGGGTTGAGTCTAAAGCTTTTCGTCTCATCAACTCCTCTCCTCTGACTGACGTCTTCAATCTTTAAATCACCGCCGCATGTTGCTTTCTCTTTGCTCTCTTCTACCGTTATTTTCATGCTCACTGCTCTTCTGAACGTGCTAACTGCATGCCTCCCCCCCCTCCCGCGGCTCGCTGTACAAGACTTTCTACTCATTTTCATCCCTATTCTGTCCATCTTCCTAATGCAAGAGTTAATCAGTATCTTTACTCTTTCATCCCTTTCACTGGTAAACTCTGGAACTCTCTTCCTGTTTCTATTTTTCCACTTTCCTATAACTTAAATCTTTTCAAAAGAGGAGTAACAAGACACCTCCCTAACTAAATTGGCTCACCCCTCTTTTTTTTTTATTCTCATACTGTCTTCTTTATAGGGACTGGCAACTAGCGGGCTTTGTGTTACCTATTTTTTGTTGTGCTCTTGGCCAGTCCTTTGTGATGTAAAAAAAAAAAAAAAAAAAAAAGTAGATGAGACAACTGATATAACTGGTAAAGCTCAGCTGCTGGCATTTGTACGATTTGAAAATGAAGTTGAAATAATGAAACTTATTTTTGCTGTAAAGAACTGCCAGAAACTACCAAAGGCCACGACATTTTCAATATCTTGTCTTCTTACCTGGAATCTTGTGGTTTGTCATGGAACCGATGCGTTGGAATCTGCACTGATGGTGCTCCCTCAATGATTGGCTCAGTACAAGGCTTTGTATCATGCGTGAAAGAAAAAAACCCTGAAGTCATAACACTCACTGCTTTCTCCACCGAGAAGTTCTGGTTTCAAAAACTATTGGGGATGATTTAAAACAAGTCCTTGATATAACTGTGATCATGGTCAACTTTATAAAGCAGCGCCCTCTGAAGTCTCGCATATTTGCAAGGTTGTGTGAAAACATGCAAAAAGATCACGTGACGCTTCTCCAGCACGCAGAGGCTCGATGGCTTTCGAGAGGTAAAGTTTTGACAAGGTATTCGAGCTGCGACAGGAACTGCTGCTTTTCTTCAAAGAGAATAATAAATCCAGTTTCTGTGAATGTCTTGAATCTACAAACTGGCAAATGAAACTAGCATATTTAGCAGATATTTATCAGCATTTAAATAACTTGAACACCAGCATGCAGGGTGTGAAGGAAAACATTCTGACTTCCACAGACAAATTTCTTGCATTTAAGAATAAACTTGCTGTTTGGAAAAAGCACCTTTCAAGAGGAAACGTCGACATGTTTCCACTCTTACTTCAAGTTCAAACTCAGACTGATTATGAAAATGTCATTCCATTAATTACAAGTCATTTGGGATCCCTGTCAGAAAAACTTCATAAGTAGTTCCCCTCCTTGTCATCAGATACGTATGACTGGGTGAGAAACCCCTTCACTGAGTTCTCACCAAGTACAGAAAACCTACTTAGCCTGCAAGAAGAGGAAGAACTGAGTGAACTACAGTGCGATCGAACCTTGAAAATGAAATTTAATGAAGCATCACTTGACAAGTTTTGGATTTCAGCAAAGCAAGAGTACCCTGTCATCTCAGTAAAAGCATTGGATGTTTTACTCCAGTTTTCAACTTCTTACCTCTGTGAACAAGCTTTCTCATGCCTGACCGTCATTAAAAGCATTCTCATTCTCTGTCCGTGTTTTACATAGTACTTTGCAGGCTCCCAGTTTCATGTCTTTAAAGTAAAACATGATGTTTTGTATATGATTTTAAAGATCAATGTATTCTTTAAATTTTTGTCAAGAGAAAAATGTAAATTTTTATTTTTTCTTATTTAGATTTAGTGATGCAAATATTTTCGCAAAAGGTTTTTTTGAAGAAAAAATATATATATATATGGAATAAAAAAAGTACAACTTCCTCGTGACAAAACTTAGATAAATGGTTGAAAAAGATAACACTTTTAGGTTTTAAAAAATCCCTTGAAAAATAAGTGTTCTGGGATTTTTTTCTTCTAGCAAAGTATTATTTGTCAGAAATTAACGTTGAAAAAAATAATTCGCTTTATCTCATAACTCAGTAAGTACAAGTCCTAGGTACATCAAAATTGGTACACTTTTTCTGTACCTATTAGTAATTTATATGTGAAAAAAATATTATTCTATCTTTATAATCATGGAAAATATAGGATAAGATGTATATGGCCTTTACCGGTACAAAAAAAAATAGCCTTGGCGAGAGTTCCTTCAACTCCATGGCTGCTTCTCATTGCTTCCCGTGCTCTTGAAATACTTGCCAACCTCTTCTTGTATATAATTCAGACCTCTTGCTCATCTCTAACTGATGATAATATGAGTAAAATCCAGGCGAAGACACAAAGGATGTGGAGGAGGTCTTGTATGTCGCTGGTATTCTGTTTACACACATTCTCTCATTAGGTGGACTAAGAGAAAACGTTTTTGTGAAAGGATAGACTATAAATACTATAAAGTGCAAAAATTACTCTAAATCCATTCAAATCGCATTATGAAGATAAATCAGTGGGCATTTGAATGTCCAGCCGTGTGCGCTCCGATCGGCTGGCCATTTAAACTGTTAAAGAGATAAATTTTGATGCGCTTAGGACTTTTTTCATGGCAGACTTAACAAATTTAAGGTATGAATGAAAAGAAAATGTTAAAATACAAAATAATATTTTTTCAAAATATTTCACCTTAGAATTACCTTAAGGGCAGTACTGTTAGGCGATCAGCCTGGGGGTTGGTCGGTATCAAATTAGGGCGAGAATGCTAATAGTGTTTTTTGGGAAGGTATAAATGCCTAGAGTTAGAAAACATGTGAGAGCATTGTGGCAGTGGCAGCTTTATGGGAGTTATCCCCCTTTTCCAAACTGTATATTATATAATTATATAAATATACATACATATAATTTAAAAAAAAATTCTTTTTCAGGTGTCGTATTTCATCGGCGAGAGACGGACCGGACGATCGACTGGCGACGTTGGAGACCCTCGAGGAAACCACCACTGCCGGAAGACCAGCCGGCCCGCAGGTCGTGCGTTCAGAGAAAGTCGGGTTTTTGTGGAGAGGTAGAGTAGCAGCCGACTACCTCTCGAAGCTATTGTTGAAGGCTGCTGATGTAGAGAAGAATCCGGGACCAGAATCCGGTGTCGTGGTAGCTGTGGAACTTCAACGTAGGAGGCCTGGAATGTCCGTTAACATGGAAACGCCACAGGCACCCGCCAAGAAACTGTGCATCATACACCAGGCAGTATCCGACGGAGATGAACATTTTGTCAGTCCTCAAAGCCATGCCTCCTGGTTAACCTTACTTGAAGCCGCCAAAGTCAGGAACCATGTCCCCATTCTAGACGTTTCAAAAACGCTTCAGGACAAAGAAGTTCCAATTATATTCTATCATCGAAAATGTAGAAGCATGTTCACCATGAAAAGAGACTTGGAAACTCTGAAAAGTAAAGCAGGTGAATGTAGTAGTGATCTATCTGGTAGTAGTGACTGTCCTCCAAAAAGTCTTCCAGAACATCAACACATGAATCAAGAGTTTATGCTCCGATTTGCGTATTCTGTAGCAAGGTCAAGTTCAAAAAGCACTCCAATACACGTGAAACACTTACGCTAGCTTCACAACTGAGAGTAGATCAAACACTAAGAGAGAGTGCCGTCAGAAATGCAGACGGCAGGATGATAGCACTAACCAGTAGAGACATTGTTGCCGCAGAGGCACACTACCACGCTTCATGCTATAGGAATTACACTAGGAAAAAAAAGGACAGCAATGAGAATGAAGAAGAGAAAGTAACAGATGAATTTATACTGTATCACAAGGTGTGTGTGTGTGTGTGTGTTGTGTGTGTGTGTGTGTGTGGTATTCATCTAGCTGTATTTTACAGGGTCTGAGCTACACTCATATGGCCCCGTCTCAATATCTACATTTTATCATTCATCCTTAGTGCTTAGTGTTGGGGGAGGCCACCACCCCGGGAGGCGGGTCACAAACCCCCGGTTAACTCCCGGTACCCATTTCCTGCTTCCTTATGCGGTAAAAGCACTCACTGGAAACACTGAGGTCATTCGGATACTGAATAAGTTTGGACATGGGGTGTCTTATGACCAGCTGGAAGAGAATGATACCGCTCTGTGTCTGCAGAAGTTGGCAATGGGCTTCAACCAGAGAGCTGTTCTACCACTCTCCATCAAGCCCCATGTCTTCACAAATCTTGCATGGGATAATATAGACAGACTGGAGGAGACACTTACTGGAAAAGGTACATCACATCGAGTCAACGGAATAGCGGTCCAGACTAAGTTCTATGGACCTTATCCACCCAGGCCTGAACTTCCACGCATTGACAAACTGAAACAAAGATCAGTCAACATTGAACACGAAGAGCTTGAAGTCTATTTAGCCTGTGCACGTGTAGGTCCACAGCCTCTACCAACCAACGAGAGCCACATCCTAGAAGCACAAGAGTCTGCTCAGGTCGCCGGTAACAAGAATCTGGTCTGGGTCCTTGCAAGACAAACAAAATCCGACTGTCAGACAATCCCAAGTTGGACTGGGTTTAATATCAAAAGAAGGGACCAAAGAATCAATCAAGCTAGGGACAAAATAAGCATCCGTTGGAATCACCAGAAAAGCTCTACATGATAGGCCCATAAAACGAATTTTAAAATTTCATAATTATTGGGTGTATTTTGGCGGCCATTTTGGAAAAAGGGAGATAACTCATATAAAGCGCCACCCCCCCCAATGCTATCACATGTTTTTCTAACTCTGGGCATTTATACCTTCTCAAAAAACACTTTTACATTCTCGCCCTAATTTGATACCGGTGAGAAAAATTTTCGGACCGGGGCTGACCGACTATGTAAAATTTTTCTCAAATTTATTTATTCCTTTTTCATGTTTTGGGGGTTACAAACATTTTTGTTGAGAGAAAAAAAATCTTTTCTTCTCATTTTTTTTTCTGCATGAATATGTATGCGAAAAAGTCCCTATGGGCCCTATTTTTTTGATGAGGAAAAAAAAACCTGCCCCCTTTTGCTGCTTTGATATTTGATGCCTTGATATTTGATATCTGACTGATATTTGATGCCAGGAGAAAGGAATACTACCCTTCTTCTTAATTTATGCTGTATTTTATCATAGTTAACCATATTATCAGGTAAACATGGGCCCATAATTTTAAGCATGAGACCTTAGATAGAATGCATTTTTTGCCTTATTAAAAAGATAGACTATAGACGACTGTTGACCAAGAGGATCTATCAGTTTGGTCCAGTCGGTACCGTCACCAACTGTGGTTTCCTTGGAAGGGCAAAGTCTATACCGTGTGGTTCGATTTCCTTTCCAAGATCAATTTATATAACAACGGGAATAAGATCTATTCCCCGAATTGTGATTGTACTCTGTCATGGTCTGTGGAAAGATTCTCCTGACGGGATTCAAAAGGGGATAATAGAGGCCCAGGGCAGTGTAGTTGTTCTGTCGGTCCTCAGGTATGCCTATGGAACATTGCATTAGTTCCCTGTCCCACCCCCCATGAACAGCAGCCCCCTTTCTAGTCATAAGGGCTGCAGCTCCCCCTTCGGCTCCCATTCAGATAACATCACGACGACAAAAAGAAAAAATTAGAAGAGTGAAAGGTAAAATGGTCAAGCGGTTGTCACGGCACACACAAACATTACGGGTGGTGCAAATACATGTCCTTACCTACATTTCCTATGAAAGGTAAATTGAATCACCCAGAGTAATGGAAGAAAAAATTGATCGGGTTGGAGATTTTTGGAGTACAATTGACTTACCTTGATAAAGTGACCTGCATTTTTAAAAGAACATAAGAAAATAGGAAGCTACAGAGGCCGTGAGACCTACACGTGGTAGTTGCTGTTACTTAACACTACCTACATCCACCTTTCATCCCCATTCATGAATTTATCTAGCCTACTTTTAGAGCTCCCTAATGTCTCCGCACTAACTACCTGTCTACTGAGTCCATTCCAATAATTTACCACCCTATACAATTTATTATTTTACTATTTATATACTCTATGTATGTATGAATGATAGTGGATTGTAAAGACCATCCTTCTCTTACCAGGAGGAAGAGAGGAACACACAGGCACACGGCTCAGAGGTGGCGATGGAACCAGAAGGGGATGACCTAATGGATGTAGACCCCATGCTTCAAATCCCTGATCTCAATTTGTATCGCCTTAAGGACTCTGAGGGGCACGAGTGCGCGCTGCTTAAGGCTCAAAGTAACATTCAGGGTGCTTCGTCTAGGCCTGATGACACCCTGAACATCCTGATGGCCGATGTGTCGGGCTCCATGAGCAGCTCATGGCCCCAGGTGATGCAGGGCTGGAATGAACACATCAAGAATAAACTTTTTGGTAAGAAGTTACAGTTACAGTGCAGTTAGGTAGAGTTCCTGTCATCACATTCTGTAGGATGAGTTACATATGTACACATGAATAAGCCTTGGTTACATATGTACACATGAATAAGCCTTGGTTACATGATGCCAGCTCTCCAAGATGCATGCGTATTTATTGGCAGCTTTTTACGGCTGTCCACAAGATTTTCAGGCTCTGCTCTATGGCTGTATACCATTACCTATTGATAGTGTGTGTGTATGGATGAATTGGTTGAAATGTCAATTATGCAATATAGTTGTAAAACACACACACGCACAAACACACACACACACACACACACTCTACACCTAGTCCATTAAGAAACAGGCCAACTCAAAAAAACTAAATGCCTATTCCCTTCTTTGCTTCAGGCACTACCAAGTTGTATGTTTTTGAATTTGAAGTACACTTCCTTCGTGAGGATACCACTCTCGAGCAGTCAGACTTCAAAAGTGGTGGAACAAACATAACTGAAGCTCTGAGGCACCTGCGCTCTGAGGTCAGTAAGTGCCGTCAAAGGTTTCTGAACGTGTTCATCATCACAGACGGATCCCACGGGTCCGGCGAACCACTGCCAGAAACACAGATCAGCCTCATGAGTGTGCCTCCTGGCAAGACGGTGAATGTATATCTTCTGGGTATCACAACCTATTTCCCTGTCAACTACAGCATTAACATCCGTTCCTATCTGCACAATGGCAATGCCAACACTCCCTCCCTCTACTGGGCCAAGGAGACAGGGGATATAGTTGAGCAGATGACGGCCATGGCACTGGACTTGTCAGGGGCAATAGGGAAGATACAGTCAACCAAGGGGGTTTACATTCTGCCTGGTTTAGATAGTACCTCAACAATAAGTCCTGGCGACTGGTTGTACATCCCAAAGTCGCCTGAGGAAATACCAGATCTAAAGTTAACTATAGGTTTGAAACTAAGAAGATACCCCGAATGTAATGAATGCTAGCATGTCTGTTTTACTGGACCATTGTTTCCACAATGGAAAAATGTGCTTACCAGCAGCATAGGAAAGACTGCCGGTACCCAAAGAAACCTTTTGGGCCCTGATGGAGTCCTTGTTCCAGGCAAATTAACAAGCTAAAAAAAAAAAATTCATCGAAAACTCGACGATAAATCATTAGCCGTGAAGGACCGGATTCATAGGAAAAATGTGCAGAGTTTTGAAACCAAGTTCTCCACCCTCATAAATTTGAGCCGCACGGTCATTAGTATTGAGGGAAAATATGAGAATGAGATTTAGCTTGCAAAAAGCATTCTAAAAAGCACTGTTTTCTAGCCAGAAGTATGAAACGAGGATCCTCAAATGCGCGGGCACGGGCTGGACGACTTTGAGAATGACATTGCAGCATTCCGCACCATCTACGTCAAAGCCAAAACCCTCCATCAGGCCCTGCCGCCCCCTCCTCTGGATGATTGCTGCCGAATCACGGCGTCCTCGACTCTTTCAGGGCCTGCAGGATGAAGACTTTCCACTCTTGCTGGATGAAGGGAAAGTTTGCACTGCTGAAGGACTTCACTATGACCGGGATCCCTGCCTATGCACCGGTCAGAGACGCATCGCAGATCAACGCGTGGACGCTGGCTATCCGCCACATGCTGGTGACGCCCTTCGCTGTGCTCAGCCAGCGTGCCATCGAGGCCAAGGCAGGGCTGGAAGGGGCGGACAATGCTCTCGGCTTTATCGACAAGGACGTGGGAGCTGATGGCCGACGATGAGAAAACCAGCTTAATGTAATCATCCCCATCTTGCCTGCTGCCGCCTGCAAAGCCCTCAAGCCAGTGGTGCGCTCAAACGTGTATGCCATGATGACCACCTTCTGCATCCTCAAGAACCCACACATCATTGACCACTCGGCCCACCTGGCTGCCCTGGCGTGTGCCTGGGTGAAGTCCATCGCAGAACACCCTCCTGCCAGTCGTCCTTCGTACGTGAGTGAGCGATTGGCCGCCGTCGTTGCCACGGCGGAACTCTACATGGATCGGAAGCCCATTTTAAGTTACTTTAGCGTCCTGACCACAGCACCTCGGCAAACACTCATGACAGAGAGCACAGAGACTTTTGAAGACACACCCTCAAATGTGAGTTCGCTGATCAAGCCCCTGTTCTTCCTTGGGTTGAGAAAGGATGGTGTGACAGCACGTCAGTTGCAAGAGTATCTCCAGTTGCTGTTGGGCTGAGTTTGTTGGTTTGCTGTGTGTCTACCTACAAGACCAAGCCTGATGAAGTAAAAGATGCAACGCCTTTCACTGACTTCTTCTGCCCTCAGCTGAATGACTCCAAGAAGAAAGAGGAATGGCTCAGGAACTCAAGCCAGGTAGGATGCATTCCTTTTTTAACATAGGTGGGGGACAGTTTTTTGGGTTTCAAAGTGACACGGAGGAAAAGTTTTTGTAATGTTGTGCCGTATGAAGGCCAGTCTAGTTTTCTACCGTAGATAACACTATAGTCGCCAGTCGCTCGTCACTGCACTAAGGGCCCAGGCACAATATATTACGAATTTTAGCATCACTACAGACTTGTTTTTTGCCACTGAAGATGATACACAGTAGTTTATATCATGTACATCACACTACTGTTTTCAGTGGCACATACAAGTCTGTAGTGATGCCCAACATCCGTAATATTTTGTGCCTGGCGACATTAGTGCAGTGGCAAGTGACTGGCGACGATAGTGTTATCTACGGTAGGTGACTTTTCTCTTTTGGTGTCACAGGAATGCGAGTACTTCAATCTGTTGGTTTTATAATATACTACCTACAAAATGTTCCTTTCATGATTTGTGGGTATTAAATTTGTCCGTTGATACACAGTTGGTGGGTAATGGGGCGGTAAAGAAATGTGTTGCAGTCATCAGCTGCTCCATAGAGTATTATGCAAAGTCACGGGTGTCTTGTAGCAACAGCAGTAAAGGTTGTAGAGTTATGACAAGCAATTCCACAGTACCTAGATATTTATTCAAAATTTTGTTTTGATCTTTCCAAACTTTGCCTCAATTTCAAGTTGATACATTGGGAAAGGGTTTTGGAAAAAATGATGTACTACTTTTCAAAGTAGATTTTTACTCAACTCAATATTTTGAAAATGAGACACATAAGGTATTTTTTTCTTATCTCATGGAAGCCTAAATTGGGGAAAAGAAGTACATGAATCCATTCACTCCAGTTAATTATATTGTACATCATCAGATTATAGCCTGGGAGTTACAGGAGCAGCAAGTAACAATGCATTTTTTCACATGATAACTGGGCGACCAAAGTGTCTCCCAGTGATGAAAAACTGTTGCCCAGTAAGGACATTTTTAAGCTACTGGGCGACAAGATATTTATTCATAAAATCCTTCTGGATGTAATGGCTCATGTCTGTGTGTGTGTGCA
>JACEEZ010001795.1:82894-90394 GCA_016584305.1 Chionoecetes opilio
AAACTAGCAAAAAGACAAGCTATTGAAGAGTTGTCAAACTTATAAACTTTTATTTTGTTATTTGTAATTTCATAATTGACTAATAGTATTATTAAGGCAAATATTTGTTTTTCCCATCAAGGGATAATGTTTGAATAAGAAAGGGGTGACCTTTAGTCCTTCCTTCAGACCTGATAGAGTCTGTCCTATAATCTTTTTCATACAATTAATTAACTTTCTCCCAAACAAGGAAGGTGACATAACAAAATGCAGACTGCTCATAAATATTTGAAATAGTTTACGGACATCAGCAATTTTACAAACTCAAATTTTACACAACCTTCAATTACAATAAGACTTTGAAATATTACTCAACAAAAAAAGCAAAATCCCTGAAGTATTTTTGGTCACATATACCCTCATTAAATTTTGCTATTTCTATTATTTTCATAAGTTTTGCACATTTTTTGTGTATCATTTTCACCATACGTACTTGCATTTGCTGCTTTGTAACCTCAAAATAATTCAAGAAATCATGAACCTACAAAGTGATGTGCATTGCCATGGATCGTACAGGACATGCTGCCCAACACACCACCTCGCACATGACTCACCAACTATTTCATCATATCAGAAAATTAAAACTAGAAATAATTGTAGGAACATAATATCTGTAATACGAGAAAAATTATCGTATCAAATGTTTAGCGAAGGTTTTGTCATACTATTATCATTTGGAGCGAGGCATCTGATTTCCTTTACACTAAGTTGGAGTGACACATTCTGCATTTTCTCAGGTGCCACCCGACATGTTTGGGAAATGGTCATTTGCATATTAATGAAGAATTTCTCATAACAAATGTTTCACTTCTCTATTAATAAAGAATTGTCATAACGAGAAGGTGAATGGTGAAGAGGTGTGTGCTTCTCTTCTCACATGTCTTAAGGTTTATTTATTGTATACCAACTTTGTACCATTGCTTCACTTTTTTTTCCAGAAGGTACAACGCGGAGTACAAGATGGTTCGCAACGCCTGCCAGATCCTTGCCTGTCCCTTCTACCTGGTCCCCAACAGGAGGTTCAACCAGCACCTTGCCGTGGAGCGTATGGCAGGACGATTCCCACAGGCATTGCATCTGGTACAGTACACTCATCTGTCTCTCACTAATCACACTCACTGAGCTATTCACGGTGACACATCTACAGGTTGATAACTCACACTTACACTAATATCCATCACACACTCAAGGGTTTAAGTTGGAGCCTCAGACAGAGACACACTAATCTTGGAATGTCCTTACTGAGCACCAAACCAAGTGTGTGTTGACAGGAACTACCACGTTTAGGTTTCAGGGCCTCTTGTAGCTTAAATATATTCTTATGTTCTTATGCTCTCTACTGTATCTCTCTCTGGCGTAGGCTTAACCCCTGCACGCCCAGATTTTTCCATTGCTATATCTCTCTATAACGCCTGTACACCACCCATAACACCTTTACATCACCATACACAACACCTGCACCCCCCCCATAAAACCTGTACACATTCCATAACACCTTGAGAATGCTCAGTGGAATACAATACATTATGTTGAGGGGAGGATCCATCGAACAGTATGATCACAGTTATTGAGCGGTAACTTATGTAGCGTGATATTAATGTGATAATTTCTCTTAACAGGTTTGTAAGGAGCTGTGTGGGGAAAGTGTGAGCAGAGTGCTGGAAGAACTCGCCTCAGGATCACACAGCGGCCGGCAAGGCAGGAAGAAGTGTCCCGTTAATGAGCTGCAGTCCCTCCAGAAATTGGAGCGTGAGATTAAGGAACTGTTACAGATTTACAAAAGACAAGAGTTCAAGTGACTGGTTTCTTCTGCAACTTAGTGTTGGCCGAAGGAGGGGGGTCACAAATCCCCGGCTAACACCCGGTACCCATTCACTGCTGGGTGGACAGGGGCTCGGGGTTTTTAAGAAAGACCGCCCATCTATCTTCGCTCCGCCCGGGGATCGAACCCGGGACTTCTCGGTTGTGAGCCGAGCGTGCTAACCACTACACTACGGAGTACCCATAATTTTGAAGATCTTCAATTTAAAATGACATCCACATTTCAAGATGTAGTCTCATAAAGTGATTCTTTCAAATTCTTTTGCAACTCTCATCTGATGCATTCGATGGCAATGCTTATTGACATCATCTGCGTGTGGGATGCGTGGTTGTCGCTGCAGGGTTTCCGCAGCGTGGATCACGAGGAAATGAGAGGGGTATTGCAAAGCCTCTCCTCCAGTGAGGCTTTGGGTATGGATGGGCTCCCATCTGGGGCATTTAAGTATGCGCCCCCCAGCCTGGTTACTTGGCTCTTGTCTCTTCATCAATGCCTGTGTCTGCCATCAGTACATACCCAGTCAGGTCTTGGCAGTGCTTATAGTGTCTTTACTTAAGAGCAAAGTGAAGGACCCTGTTAGCTCCGGCAATTACAGGCAATTCCAAGGTGCTGGAGAAAGTGGTGCTCCATCGTCTTGAGGCCTACCTGTATACACTGGGCAATCAGTTCAGCTATAAGAAAGGCCTTGGCACTGAGATGTGTGTGTGGACATTGAAGAATATCATTCATTACTACACTTCCAGAAATTCACCTGTTTATCTGTGTTTCCTGGATGCCAGAAAGGCGTTTGACAGAGTGAATTACTGGAAGCTCTTTCATAAACTTCTCGTCAGGGGTACACCTGGGTACATTGTTAATTTATTAATGTACTGGTACACCACCCAGGAATTTACTGTTAAGTGGTGTAATTCCTTTTCGCTGTCCTTTAGTACTGCCAATGGTATTCGGGAAGGGGGGATTTTATCCCCCTACCTGTACAATGTGTACACGGATGATCTCAGTGCCAACCTTCGTGATACAGGTATCGGCTGCCACATACATGATGGGTGCATCAACTCACTGAGCTATGCTGATGATATGGTACTGCTCGCACCCACTGCGGATGCGTTGCAGGACCTTATCAATGTGTGTCAGGTGTATGCTGCCAAGCATGACATTGTCTACAATACCACTAAGACAGAGTGCATGGTAGTATCACCGGCATGCGCTGCAGGTGGATTACCTGAAAACAGCATGGCTCGGTGGGTCTGCCGTCACTTTTGTGGATAGATTCGCATACCTAGGCCATGTTATATCCCACGACATGACTGATGATGATGATATCATCAAGCAGACCACCAAGCTTCTTGTTGTGGGAAATACTCTACAGAGGAAATTCTCCTACTGTAGCAGAGAGGTGAAGATGGAGTTATTCAGGAGTCACTGCCACTCTATATACTGCAACTCGCTGTGGTCGCGGTACAAGGTGGCCACTATGAACCGCCTTAAGGTCTGTCACAATGACATCCTTAAGAGGCTTCTGAGGCTGCCCAGGTGGTGTAGCTTGTCCCTGGCTTTCGCTATGAATGGTGTGAACAATCTGGATGTGATCCGTCGACACTCCGTGTTCAGGTTAAGGAGTAGGGTGGAGCTCTCTACGAACTCCATCATCACCTCTGTCAGGCAGAGCTCGGCCTATGTATATGGACCTATACAACAGCGGTGGCTGGGTCTGCTGTTTGTGCAGAATGTTGGGTAGCACAGGTGTCCATGTATGCTTTTCTATGTACTTTGCTACTATGTCCCCTAATGTGCCTGTACTTTGTTCCTGTTTTTGTTTTTGCTCTAGTACTTAAAGTAATCGTCCAGACCCATTTTTTTTTTTTTTTTTTTTTTTTTTTTCCTAATTATGTTGAATGGACATTCAAAACATCTAATCCACCAAAAATCATTGATTTCCAGGCCTTATTTCCGTAAAAACACGACTTTTGTAAAAAGCGCGCGAAAAAACAAATTCTTCCCTCCAACAGGGTTACGAATGTTATTGATGACGTCAGAAGAGGAAGTCCCTCTCTCTCTCTCTCCTTCCTTTCCTTTCCCTTCTCTCTCTCTCTCTCTCTCTCTCTCCCGGTAATGAGGAAGCTGATGCCTTGGCAAAAGCTGCAGCTAAAAGACCAGCTCTATCACATTTTGCAGTGCCGGCTACGGACCTACGCTCGGCAATCCATAGATCAGTTCACAACAGTTGGCAAGAACGTTGGATTACTATAGGCCAAAATAAACTGCGCACCATCCGCCAAAGTATCGAGGACTGGAGCTACTGCGGTCTCTCCCGGAGATGGGAGACTGCCTTGGCACGATTGCGTTGGTCACACTCTATATACTCATGGGTTCCTCATGGAGGGGGGCCACCCTCCTTATTGTGATGATTGTTTGGTCCCCTTAACTGTGCGGCACTTGCTGGTCGAGTGTCCCAGTCTTGGGGACCTACGTGTGCAATTTTTGTCCCGGTGTCGCGGGTCGGACGGTGCTTACCGTCTCTCCCTGGCATTGGGAGAGAGGTGTTTCTCTCCGGGACTTGAAGTCCATACATTTATTGAGAAGGCTGGCCTTCTCAACAAGTTATGATGTTTTTAATATTAACTTATGATTGTTTTTAATGTACTCTTGTTCTTTTATGTATTTCGTAATTTTCAATATTTTTATTCTATCTTAAATTTTGTTTGTTAGTTTTACATGTATCTTTTGTAAGCAGGCGTCAATAACCCCGCAGTTGCGGCGCCTTAAAACTATAATCTCTCTCTCTCTCTCTCTCTCTCTCTCTCTCTCTCTCTCTCTCTCTCCTCTTCTTCTCTCTCTCTCTCTCTCCTCTCTCTCTCTCTCTCTCTCTCTCTCTCTCTCTCTCTCTCTCTCTCTCTCTCTCCTTCTCTCTTCCTCTCTCTCTCTCTCTTCCTTTCTCTCTCTCTCTCTTTTTCTTTCTCTCTCTCTCTCTCTCATCTTCCTTCTCTCTCTCTCTCTCTCTTCTTCTCTCTCTCTCTTCTCTCTCTCTCTCTCTCTCTCTCTCTCTCTCTCTCTCTCTCTCTCTCTCTCTCTCTCTCTCTCTCTCTCTCTCGCTCGCTCGCTCGCTCGCTCTCTCTCTCTCTCTCTCTCTCGTCTCCTCTCTCCTCTCCTCTCTCTCTCTCTCTCTCTCTCTCTCTCTCTCTCTCTCTCTCTCTCTCTCGCTCTCGCTCTCGCTCTCGCTCTCTCTCTGTCTCTCTGGGTGAAAAATCTATACATACGAACTACAGACTAATTTCTATCCTTCTTAGTTTTAGTAAGATTTTTGAGAAAATAGTTGCTAGTAGATTAATGGATTACATTTCCAAATTTTCATTATTATCGCAGTCTCAATGTGGTTTTCGCCCCAAATACTCCACTGAACTTGCCTTGCATCACCTTTGTCAAAATATATATGATATTTTAGATAGTAAAGCATATCAGATATCAGTCTTTTGTGATCTGTCTAAAGCCTTCGATGCCATATCTCATTCTATTTTGTTAGAAAAATTGAAGGTTTACGGAATCCGTGGTGCTGCACATAATTGGTTTGTAAGTTATTTAAGTCACAGAAAGCAATGTACAGTTTATAATAATGCACTATCCTCTCTCACATCTATTAGTTTTGGAGTACCACAAGGATCAATTTTGGGTCCCATTTTATATGTATTGTATATCAATGATATCATACGTTGCACTAATAAACTCAAATTTCTTCTCTGCTGATGATACCACTATTTTCATTCAGGGACAAAGTCTCATTGACATTAAAAACACATTAAATGCAGAATTATCTATGTTTCAAACTGGATAACAAGTAATAAATTAACCTTGAATGCTACTAAAACTTCTTATATGATATCTTGTTCTTTGATGATTTAACCACCAAATATTGATGTATGCATATACAATCTTATTTTAGAGCAAGTTGGTGCATACAAATTTTTGGGTGTTATTATTGATGATAAACTGAAATGGAAATCTCATATACTAGAGGTGATTACTAAGCTTTGTAAAATAAATGGTGTACTACATAAGATACGAAACAATATAACCATTGATTGTTTAAGACAAATATACTTATCAATAGCCTATCCACAACTTTTGTATTGTTCAGCTGTATGGGGAGGAGCATTTAAAACTTTACTTGACAGTCTTTTCATTACTCAAAAAAAAATGTTACGTGTCTCACAATCACAGAGATGCACACACAGACCCTCTCTTTAAAGACCTAAATTTACTTAAACTAACTGATATTATATCCTTCCAAGCAAATCTATTTATACATATAACATTATACACATACCAAGTTGACAGTGGTTTTCAGTTCATGTCTAACAACTCAAATAGCCGAAGACAAAATGATCTAAAAATTCCTATATGTAGAACATCCCATGCACAGCGAAGTATTACGGTTAGGGGAGTAAAACTGTGGAAACGGCTGCCAGAAGATCTTAAAAACATCACCGATAGTAACATTTTCAAGTGTAAAATAAGAAAAAGAAGAAAAAAATCGATCAATAAATCTAATCCTTGTTTGTTCATGTGTATAATTTTTTTTTTGTATATTAGTTTTTTGTATGCTTGTGTGTTTGTTAATATTAGCATTTGTTTTTGCCTTATCAATATTTGCGTATATCCTATTTGTATTTCATTTTTTATTCACATAAATTTTTGTATGTTATTAACTATTGCTTATATAATAATTATCTTTGGTAGAATTTTTAAAGGTAATGCGATTTATTATTTATATTATTTCTCGGGCCTTATTTATCTGACCTAAATCGGCAATTATGTTTCGCAGCAGGTCTGTATAAGAGCTCCGGCTCAACAGACCGAGCCTTATAATATATATATGTATATATAGTTTACATTACTGTATTGCTAAAGGGCCAAATACATGTATCAGTATCAGTATCTCTCTCTCTCTCTTTCCCTTCTCTCTCTCCTTCCTTTCCTTCCCTTCTCTCTCTCATCTCTCTCTCTCTCTCTCGTCTTCCTCTCTCTCGCTCTTCTCTCTCTCTCCTCTCTCCTCTCTCTCTCTCTCTCTCTCTCTTCCTTCCTTTCCCTTCTCTCTCTCTCTCTCTCTCTCTCCTCATCTCTCTCTCTCTCTCTCTCTCTCTCTCTCTCTCTCTCTCTCTCTCATCTCTCTCTTTCTCTCCTGTCTTTATTTCATCTATTTCTTCCCCCTCCTCTTCCTCTTCATCCTCCACGAGAGAGAAATTTTTTTAGGAGAGAGGAAAGGGAAAGGAAGGAGAGAGAGAGAGAGAGAGAGAAGGGAAAGGAAGGAGAGAGAGAGAGAGAGAGAAGGGAAAGGAAGGAGAGGGAGGAGAGAGAGAGAGAGAAGGCACAACTGTCTTACTGCACCCATAAAGGATGCATGCATGTGGCATATCGCAAAAAAAATCTATTAGAAACGCCCAAAAATCTTCAAGTACTATATTTATCTCTTGTGTTTACGTCCTTCTGATCAGCGCGGGAAGAGGAGCCTTCCTTTTTTTACGTCACCGAGCCGTGGCGCATCGTCTGCTTGTCGTGAGGGGCGTTTTGGAAGCTCGGGGAATTTGCAGATTTTTATTGCGGAATATTTGAAAACGGCTGACTGGATGGAAAAAGTGACAACATAT
>JACEEZ010001795.1:92894-115996 GCA_016584305.1 Chionoecetes opilio
TTCCAGATAGCCCCTTTTAACTTTCCTGAAATCATGGATGTAGAAATGTATGTATTCCCCCACCCATTCACTCACCCATTACCCATCACCCCCCACCCATTCACTCACCCATTACCCATCACCCCCCACCCATTCACTCACCATTACCCATCACCCCCCACCCATTCACTAACCCATTACCCATCACACACACCCATTCACTCACCCATTCCCATCACCCCCACCCATTCACTCACCCATTACCCACACCCCCACCCATTCACTCACCCATTACCCATCACCACACACCCATTCACTCACCCATTACCCATCACCCCCACCTATTCCCTCACCCATCACCCATCACCCCCACCCTCACCCCCACCCATTCACTCACCCATCACCCCACACCCATTACCCATCACCCCACCCATTCCTCACCCATTATCATCACCCTACATCAGGCTCCTCAATTCTCGCAACCCACTTTAGTTTTCACAATTCTCGCTAATAGGCTGCTAAAAAAAAAGAAGAAAAAAAATGATCGGATCATCTCATATGTGGGCTTATGACCTTCCCCTGGTCAACCTGATTCCAAAAATGTGCCATATGAGGTGTTTGCGCCACGGGGGGCGGAAACCTATACCACACACACACACAGACAGACAGACACACTTCGCTTATATTATTATAGACCCACCCATCACCCCCAAACCCATTCCCTCACCCATTACCCACACCCCCAACCCATCACCCCCCCCCCCCATTCACTCACCCCTCACCCCCACACCCATACCCATCACCCCACCCCTTCACTCACCCATTACCCCCTCACCCTACATCAAGGTTTCCTCAATTCTCGCAACCCACTTTTTTTTCACAATTATCGCTAATAGGCTGCTAAAAAAAAAAAAAAAAAATGATCGGATCAACTCTCATAATTGGGCTTAAAACCTTCCCCTGGTCAACCCGGTTCCAAAAATGTGCCATATGAGTTGATTGCGCCCCGGGGGGCGGAACCTATACCCACACACACACACACACACACACACACACACACACACACACACACAGACAGGGCAGACAGAGAGACACACTTTGCTTATATTATTATAGATTACCCATCACCCCCCACCTATTCCCTCACCCATCACCCATCACCCCAACCCATCACCCCCACCCATTCACTCACCATCACCCCACACCCATTACCCCTTACCCCACCCATTCACTCACCCATTACCCATCACCCTACATCAAGGCTTCCTCAATTCTCGCAACCATATTTTGTTTTCACAATTCTCGCTAATAGGCTGCTAAAAAAAAAAAAGAAAAAAAGTGATCGGATCATCTCATAAGTGGGCTTATGACCTTCCCTGGTCAACCGATTCCAAAAATGTGCCATATGAGGTGTTTGCGCCACGGGGGGCGGAAAACCCATACCTACACACACACACACAGACAGACACACTTTCGCTTTTATTAATATAGAAGATAATATAGATATATATATATAATATATATAATATATATATAATAATATATATATATATAATATATAGTTAATATTATAAAGAAAATATATATAAATAATAATATATATATATATATTATATATATATTATAATAAAATAAAATATATTATTATATATATATAATATATATATTAATATTTATTAAAATTATATATATATTTTATTATTAATATTATATATATATATATATATTATATATAAATTTTATTTATATATATATATATATAAATATATATATAATATATTAAAACCAGGAATGGACATAAGGAAATAATGTGTAAATAAAACTACTATGTTACAACGATAACATACCTGATCAGTGGGACACGTGTGCCTGTCTGGAATTGCATATCCGCTCTATGTTAGGAGGGACAGTTGACAGACACACTCTCATTTCCTCTTCAACAGCCAGCAATTTATTCCTTTTCTAGTTTTTATATTATGTGAGGGCTGAGAATCCCAGTTCACACAGATATGGGGAAATGCAAGAGTATTTCTGGGCATTTGGATATATGTGGGTGTCGTTTTCCATTTTAATCCAAAGCTTTCTAATGTCATATTCAGATATTAATTTTTATAACCCCCCCGGTCAACCCTTTTCCCCAAAATGTCCATAGGGGGCTCCCCACCCCAAACCCATCCCCCCCCAAAACCACACTCCCCCAAAAAACCCCCACCCTTTTTTCCATTAATTAAAAAAAAATAAAAAAAGGGGGGAAAAATTTGAACCCAAAGGGGAAAAACCGGGGGAAAGGGCGGGTAAAAAAAAAAAGGGGAAAAAAAAGGGGAAAATGGAAAAAAGGGGGAAAAAAAAGGGGGGAAAAGGGTTTAAAAGGAAAGGGGGCGAGGGGGGGGAATAAGATAACACAAAAAAAGAAGAAACCCCGGGAAAGTAATATAGAAGATAAAATAAAATTATAATAAAAAATATATATATAAATTATAAAAAAAGGAAAAATAAAATTTTAAAATTATAAAAAAATAATTTAAAATATAAATATATATAATTGTTTAATTTGGATATTTTTTATTTTTTTTAAAAGGGGGGTTAATTTTTTTAATATTATTAATTTATTTTTTTTTAATCTTATTATTTTTTTTTTTTTTTTTTTCCCTTTTTGTTATTTTTTTTTTTTTTTTTTTTTTTTTTTTTTTTTTTTTTTTCTTATTTTCCCCAAAAATTTTTGTTTTCTCCTTGTTTTTCTTTTTTTTGGGTTTGGGAAATTTTTTTTTTTTTTTATTTTTTTTTTTTTATTTTATGTGAGGGCTGAAACCCCCATTTCACCGATATGAGGTTAAAAATTCAAGAGTATTTTCGGGGCATTTTAGGATATATGTGGGGGGTTTTTTTTTCCCATTTTAAAACCAAAGCTTTCTAATGTTTATTCAGTTTTGGGCCAGTTTTAGTTTGCGGTCTTTACGGAAATGTTGTTATTTTCCTCTTCTTTCAAGGATGCTAAGTTGTGGCTTCCCAAAGGGATCGTGAACGAAAGGATTTCTCAGCCTTTATAACTTTAAACAATATTTTTTGGGAAATATTTTTTCTATGTTTCCTTCCTAGGTTTTCAAGGTGCGGGCTTAAATGAGTGGAACAATGTCTGGGGGATTTAGTTTCAGCATCCTTTTAAAACTTTGTAAATCTTTCCCTTTTCCACTAAACCCCCTTTCCTTCCCAAAGAGCCTAATTTTTTCTACCAAGGTTTTCCTTTTGTCAGAAGATTTTTACCATATTTCCCATTCTTTTTTTGCATACTTGCTTAAACCTTTGGTTCAGATGTTCAAATATGTCTGCTAATTTAGCATAATTTTTTGCACTCCAAATTTTCATCACCAAATAATTCGCAGAATTCATTTTTTCTCCCCCAAGGGTAAAAAAAAGGGGGCCATTTCCTCTCTCAGTTCATGCACCCGGGAAAACACTTTGCCTCTTGATTTCCAAACAGGATTTTCTGTGTGGAGGAGAAGTCCCTTCGGGGAGGAGACCCCCTTTTTTTTCACAAAGCGGGAAAATATTCTTGACTGCTTTGGCCCTCCCCTTTTAAGAAAAATTTTACCATTTTCACACACATCATCAAAAAACAAATTTTTTAAATTATTGTCCAATTGTTTTTGGGGGAAACAAGACCCTTCCCAGGGTGCAAAAAACAAGGGTTTTAAATCAAAGCTGGGTTCTCCTTCTTAAAAACTAAGGACAAAAAACCTTTTACCTTTCCCACCAGGGGGAATGGACAGCCACCCTTTTGAAAATTCCTTCAACACAAATTTTCCAGAAAATCCTTTTTTTTAAAATTTATTCTGCCCACGGGGGGTAAAAAATTTTCTCCTTTCCTGTGGTTTGCACCATTCTTTGCAGCTTTTAAAAAAATGTTTTCAGTTTTTTTTGTTACCCAGCAAAAAAACGGATGAACCCCTAGAAACTGATTTTTTTCCTCCAAATCTTTGATTCACCGCTTGTAAAGCAAAATTTTTACCTTACACGAGTACAAAAACCCACTTTTTTCCATATCAGAGGGACATGTCCTTGATTCGTGCGTCTGAGAGGGGGTTTTTTTTTCACTTCCCCTTTTTTCAGCCTTACCCCCAAAAACAATGTTTTCATTACACACGCAAGCAAAGAAGGAAGTATGACTCCAATTGAATGGGGTTTTTTTTGTGTTTTGCTTGTATGCTCTCCCCACAAATGCTTGTTTTTCTGTTTTTTTCTCCCCACCTTCCCCTTTTTTTTCCTCCCCCCAAAACCCTTTTGTTGTTTTTTTATCTTTCAAGAGCCCTTTTAAAGAAATGTAAGGCTTCTGAGAGGGGTTTTTACTTTTTTTGGGTTTGTTAAAGGGCCTCTTCTTTTTTCCTTAGGATTTTCCATAGATTCTTTGAGTTTGCGGCTTAATCCCCGCAAACAACAAAATTTTTGGGCCCTTTTTAAACCATTTTCACCCAAAACACCCAATTTAACCCCAAAGCCCAAGAAACTGTCGTTATAAAAGGGAAAAATGATTTTAAACGGGTTATTATTTTTGTGGCTGGGCCTTTCTTTTTGTCCACGTCAGACCGGGAGGGTCCCCAAACCCCTTTTTCATCTGTCCTTCTCTTTGCCCGCTTTGGACCTGCACGACTCCCCAGGCATTTTCAACTTTTCACTTCATTTTTGCCACAGGGGGACCTTTTCGACTAGGGTCTTTTTCCCAAACTTTTCCCTTCCACTTTCTTCACCTTTGTCCACACTAGGGTCTGGACGAAGGACTCACTTTCAAAAGTTTTAAAAGTTACTTCCCCGGCCTTCGGGGGCCTTCCCCCCATTTACTTTTTGATTCATTATCAACTGCGCCCTTCACCCCCTATTCCCTTTTCGTACACTTTCGCTTTTTAATGAGGGTACTTTTTCCATTTTTTTAAGCTTGACCTCTTTAACCCACAAACACAAACCTTACTGGGGCTCCCCGGCTCCCACGGGCCCAAACGGGAAAGGTGCCTACCCAAGGTCTCCCCTACGTAGTGTTGCCAAATTTATAAAATGTTTTTATCAAAGGGGGTTTCCCGGGTAAATAAACGTCAAACAGTAAAGTTGCTTTTAAACCTACTGATTTTAAGTTATGCATCAGTTTTATTAAAATCACCCCTTTTTTCCCTTTTTATATGTCGCTAAAAAAACAATTCACATAAAAGCGTGTTTAAACATAATTTTGGTAACTCAGTAACACCAGCGGGCTGCGGCCCCCAGATTTGGTACAGGTACGTTGGGGGGTACTCGTTCAACACTTATTGTGGTGGAAGTGGGAAGTTTTTTTTAAGCATAAATAACTTATTTTTTTACTTTTTATTTAATTACGTACCATCTACCCAAAGAAATTTTTAAATATCTTTAAAAAGGGGCCTTGCATCTACCGGCCTATTTTTGCATTTTAACTCTTTTCATTTAGGGATTTTCCCCACCCTTCAACTAAAAAAAAAAAAAACCTGGGGACCTCAAAGCGAAAAATACCCCCATGTATTTTGAAAAATTTTTCCCCGCGGTTTGCCCCTTTTATAGTACAGGAGCATTAGCAAAAAAAGGTGGAAATAAATAGTAGAAAGCAGATTTTTTTCAGGAGGCCCCAAAAATTTTGTTTTATATCCCCCTTTATCCCCAAAGTTCTGCAAAATTAAACCCTCGGGGCTTTTTCATAATTCAAAAAATGGCCGCCTTTTCAAAATTAACGAAAAAAATAAAAATTTACTATGATTTTCCACCGGTTTTTTAGTAAAAAGGAATTTTTGTGTGTAAAATCTATTTTTTAGAGTGTGCGGGAAAAAAATGGAGCCATAACAAATTTTTGATTTGACATAATTACCTTAAATTCCCAATAAAGTGAAGAAAAATAATTATTTTTTAATTTTTTTAATTTTTAAAATTAATACCAAAAATATGTTATGTACGTTACTTTTTATAATAGCCAAACTATGTTATTTGTAACAAAACACCAATTAGAAACCCCACAAAAACCCCAAACCCAATATTTTTTGAAGGAATCCCTTTAATCAGTGGTACCCCCTTTCGCCTTGCACACCCAAGAACACGAATTTTTTACAATTGTACCCTTTTCCCAACCATGCACTTTTATGGGTAAACCCCCATCCGTGCCTTGTAACAACGACAGATTTTCCCCAAAAACCCCCTTCCCCTTCCCCCGAAGAACCTTTTTTTTCAGTACCTTCTGGGGAGCAACACCCCCCAAAACAGTTTTAGTTTGGAAAACAATTTTTTCCCCTCTCTGTACTCCCCCCCCCACTATTTTTTGGTAGCCTCTTTTCCCTGCCATTGCTGAACAGCAAGGTATTTCTATAGCTAGGGAAATTTTGGGCAGCTGCTGAATTTTGGGAGGGATTGATTCCAAACTTAAAACCCAAAATGGGGTTTAAGGTTTCCCTCTACGGTGGGATGGAAGTACAAACATACGATGCTTGCCCCGGGGAAAATTTGGGACCGGACAGCCCCCATACGGGCTTTGGGAAAAAAACAACTCTCCTTTTGGCGTCTATCTATCCTGATTTGCTGTCAGACTGAGAGGAAAACACCAAACAGTCCCAATTGTAATCACTATCGAAAGCAAAAGGGCCCCCTTTTTTTTTTTCCCTTGATTGTATATGGAAGACACAGTTATCACATCCATTTTTTGATTGCATGTACAAACATCAGGTGCTTTTGTGGGAGTGAAAAACCCTTCCGGGATTTCAGTTTTACAGTAAAAATTTAAAAGGGTTTTCCGTCCCAGAGCATAGGAAGATTCATTTTTGGGGGGTGGCTTGTGGGGCCAAAGCAAGTCAGTATCCCCAAAGCAATAAAGTATCAGTTCCCACGCCAACGACGGGGCGAATTTTGAGTTGGGGCACCATCTAGGCCCAATTTGATGTAATCATGGCACTTGTTTGCAATCACCCAGCCCAAGCATCTGAAACACTTGTTTGCCCAATTATACCCCCCCGCCTCTTTATTTCCCCCTCAAATTTTTTTGGTTTAATTGGTCCTTATTTCCCATTACCCAAAAAATTGCCTTTTTTGTTTTGGTTGGGGTTTTTCTTTTCCCAAACCCTAAAAGACAATGCCCGGGAAAAAAGTTTTCTGTTTGGCTTTCGTTTGCTTTTCCCGCAGTTTTAGTTGAGGACCCCATTTGCCATACCCGCCCAAAACTACTATACTCCCGGGCCCCCATAGGAAAAAGAACATGGGAAAAATACTGGTCACACCCCGGGTTTTTGAAATGTGGGACCCAGCGGGCCCCCAGGAAACTTTGGGAAGAAGATTTTCCTCCATAAAGGCCCAAAAACTTTGCATTTCTGGGCAATTTCTACCAATGGACATTCACTTTGGGACTTGAGAACACTAGAAAGGGGACACCCCTTTAGTGTTTTTCCTCATGATCCCTTTTACCCGAAATAGGGGGGGTTTGGCTGTTTGGCAAACTCTTTTAAGAAAGATATTCCCCCACCTCAAAACCCCTTTTCCCGGATCAAAAAATGGACCTCATAAAACAATACTGTTCTTTTCACTCCCCCTCAAACCTGCCAGTGCCCTGTTTTTGGGGGTCACCATTTGTTGCTGGTCACACGGTCTTTTGGGTTTTTTAATTTTACGTCGCTTTAGGTTTCGCCATTTCATTAATAAAGGGCAGCCCTTGACACCAATACAAAAATGCTTGATCTGCTTTTACACACTTACCAGCAACAACCCCGGCTTCCCTACACAGACCAAGAGTTTCATGGGTTCTAAATAGGGAAAAATGGAGAGTGTACTTTGACCCAGTTGGGAAGGTCCATATTTTTAAAATTTCCTTGGCTTTTTACTCCCTAGCACCCCAGATCTCGTGCTGGTTCGGGGGGGAATGTAGGACTGGTGGCTGCATTTTTGAAAAAAATTTCCAGGGAAATCGCATATTGGGTGCACCCCTGGCATAGCAGCACCCATTTTTGAGGGGTTCTGTCTGAAATTCCTCGCCCACGAGCCAAAAACCCCCCGGAATTCTTCGGGAAACCGCTTTAAAATTCTTGTTAAATGGGTCTGGCCCCGGAAATTTTCCAAACTCCAGAATTTTTTTGGGGTTTTTTTTTTTTTTTCGGATGGTAAAAATTTCCCCATGCTGGGTAAAAGTCCCCCAGTACTGGTCTGGAGCCCTGATTTTTCATTTTTAAACCTTTCATCTGGTCAAGGTAGAGGGGGGCGGGACTTTTGCATAGCAAAGGGGCCCAAAGCGGGCATGGCCCAATGGGGACCTTTTTCATTGGACGGGGGTATGGGGAGATGAAAACCCCAATTTTCCTGTCCCCTGTTTTTTGCCCGTTTGAAAACATCTAAAAAGGGGACACTTGTTTAAAAAATATTAAAACCCAAAGTTTCCCGTTCGACTTTGGGCGGCAGACTCTTTCATAAAGTTTTCATCCCAGTTTCTGTGTGAGCTGTTGGACACATTATATCATTTTCCCAGAAGAAATTGGGGGCATTCTCCCCCAGCGATCTGTGTTTACAGCCTGGTATTTAGGGGAGTTTTTTTAAAATTACAAGACATCCAGGTTTTCTAGGAAGTTGGAAAAGGGTGGCTACCGACGACAGAAGATGAGCCGAAGTGCCCCGAGCATATGCATGGGCCCGGGTTTATATGGGTACAGGGGATTTGGAGCATAAACCAGTCTTCCATAGATTTCCAAACCACTACCACCCATCATTAATCCCAAAAAAAAATCCCCTGTATGCCTTAGTAGGTGAAAAAACCCCCAAGTCCCAATGACAATGTTGGGGGGGGGTTTTAGGGTTTTTGCATGGGATGATTTAAAAATTTCAGTTTCCCTTTTTTATAGGGGGTTGTGGGGGGGGGGGGGGCAAAACCCCGGACAAACACCAAGTCCATTCCCTTTTTTTGCCCGTTTTTGTGCAAAATTTCAAAACAGAGTATTTTGGTGGGAGGCTGAGAGGGGGCCCGGTTTAAAAGAATGGGAAGGATTTTGAATCTTACCTTTTTCTTCATGATTACTCCCCTCCAGCACATTGCATAAAACCGCTCCAGGGGTGGACGTCTGACCCCATAGATACCTTTCGAGGGGAAATTTCTATCCAGACACTATCCAAACTTTGGACAATTTCCAAAAAGGGGTGGGGGGCCTTTGGGGTTTTCAAGGGGCCCGACAAAAGATCGACTTGAATCCCAAATGTGGGTAGGTTTCTTTTTAAAACTTTTTATTGGGGCTTTCCAAATTGAACCCGTTTGTGAAAACACAGCCCTCTTAGTAGAAAAGGGGGTGAAAAGACTGGGTTGGTTTTTTTTTTTGCTCACCAGAGGTGTAACCCCATGAAAAACCACCCCTAAATGCCCCCCCCTACCAAGACCTTGAGGGTTTTTAACATTTATTCCGAAATTTTCAAATATAAAATTAACAAAATTTACCTTCGAGTCATACCCAAATTTTTTCATCTGTAAGCGTGCATCAATAGACGTTTCAAACCCCCCTATAAAACATTTAGCATATTTTACATACTACTCAATATTCTACTAGTTTCCCCAGACTCATACTTTCCCCCATTGATATAAACAGATATTGCTACAAAAATTTTGGGGACACAAATGATCGAGGTCGACAAAGCCGGGCATTATTGGGCCCCCTGTTTCGTGCTGTACGGCGGCGTTCACGCCCCACTTATTGTCAAAATTTTGATTTGATTTTTACCCCCTCAGTTTGTCGTTTCAAAGACTCCCCGGGGAAACCCTTTTTTACACTGTCTTGCAATTTGGGGTCATTGTGGGTATTCAGAGTTAAACATATTTTCTACAGACTTTTTCATCATTTTTGTATTATTGCAGCTGCCATACTCTTATTAATCTTTTGTCATGTTACTGGAAATCATAATTACTTTTAAGGATGGGTTACCCTTTTTAAAACAACGTATATATGGTTTGTTTTCCAAAAAAACACAAGTCCGAACCCAATTTTTCCTGCCCGAAAAAAATTTTTCCCCCAATTTCTGTCCTAGCCTTTTGGGGTTTTTGCCCTCTTCTCCATTTTAAAAAGTCGTCCATCAAAGTCATAAGTTCTGAAAATGAATGTTGACATTCATAAATTTTCGCGTATTTTAAATGGCACAACTTCTGGAATTTCCGCGTGTTTTGTTGGGATTGACAGGTCGGGGCCCCTTGGTATCCATCACGGGGGATTCTCGCTTTTGGGAAAAAGTTTGCCCCGCATAGAAGAGAACCCTGAAAAGTCATGGTGGTACTTGATTTTATCAGCAATAAAATCTAACTCATTGGGTAAAGCGGGAAATTTAACAGCATCCCCACTTTACATGGCGATCGCCCCCGCTTTCTCAATTACGCTTTGAAGGGTGCTTTTTCCAAACATCATTTTGCCCGACCCGACGGTTGCCGGGGGGGGCTTTGGGTTTTTAAAATTGTAGTCCTTTTTCAGTCTTTGCAATACAAGGCAATTTCTTTTATATTGGGAAAAATCGAGGGGTTTTGAACCCTAATTTTGAAGATGATTGCCCCAATCCCAAAAATCCAAAGGCTCTTTTTTCCCTTTTTTCCCTTTTTTAAAAAAAGTATACGGCCCTTGGCGAATGTATTTCCCCGACGAATTTACCTGGACTGGGAAATGGCAATTGTGACCTTTTTCCCCTCAAATACGACTGGCAAACCATTTTTCCTCTTTTAATGCTGACCCCGTTTGGAGTCCCTCAAGGCCCTTATCATGGACCTCTGCCCCGATCTGATGTGATCTGCTTAAACCCCCAGTGGGGAAAACTGCAAAACTTCGGCCATCAGGGCAGCCACCCGAAAAAAAGAGGGGAAAAATTTTTATTTTTAAATTTTTATTTTTTATTATAAAATACTATTAATTAAATTTTGCAAATTTTTCAAATCACTTTATTAAAAATATACTAGTAAATTTCACTTTATGCTAATTATTTTAACTCAAAATGAACATGGCATGGGTCCACTGTAATAAGTTGCCAGTTATGCCGATTTTGGTATTTTAACCATTTATCGCAAATTGTTATAGCGGCCATCTTCAATTCTAAAAATGCCACCTGGTTGAATTTGATTTGCAGAACTTTGCACAGTGGACATGCTTATGGTTTTCTGGAGCTCCCCTGAAAAAATCAGCTTCTACTATTTTTTTCTAGGTTTTCGTTAAACTTTTACTAATGCTCCTATACTACTAGGGGATTCCCACGGCGCACAAGTGAGCCGTGGCGCACAGTTCGAGAATCACTGCGTGAACTAGAGACATGGATTTTTTTCATTATTTTGTTTGTCGAACATAATTATTGGTGTTCTCCCAGTTGCTCTGTGGTTCTGGTATAGTTTCCATTGTTTTAGTGTACTAGGGAAGTTCATATTGTATTTTTCTGATATTTCTTGTCTTTGTTTCAGTGTTATTAGTAAAGGATTCTCTCATCTTCTAGTTTCTTCCATATGTTTCGGCTCTTTTGTAGAGTCTTATGTTAATCGGTTTTGTTTTTGTTAATTCATGTATTTCTTGTGTGTTGAGTGTGTATGGGTATCTCTGTTCTGTAGCGAATTGAGGACTGTGTTTGGTTATTTGTAGTTGCTTAATTTGTGTTTTTGCTCATTGATAATGTTGGTATAGGTGGGTAGTACAAGGATTGGTAGGACCAGTGCTTGGACTAGTATGGGTTTTAATTGTGATAGCCATACTTCTAAATCGGAATAGTCGTGTAGAGCTCCAAAGGCCTTGTGTTGTCTGTCTTTTGTGTGATTATATCCTCTGTTGTTAATTGTGAGACAGGAGTGTTTTTGCCTTTTATTTGGGTGTCAAGCATTTCTTCCTCGATGCGTACTTCTTCTTCGGTACTTTGCTCCCAGTCTTATAACTGTGAATTTTGTTGTATTTGTTTCTATTTCCATGTTCGTTCGCCCCCCTATTTGTTTATGAGGCTGACTTCTCTCGCCGTTATTCGGTGAGGCATTCCTTTGATTACCCGGATAGTTGTATTATTTAAAGTGATGTCGTATGATATGATATGTTTGTGCCCTGTATTGGGTCTGGTATGGTCTCTGATGTATTGTGATGAATAGCGGTCGGAAGATAAACACTTACCCTGGGGCACGCCGTTCGCGTAGTTTAATACGGCCACCTACGTAAAGTATGTGCCTATTTTAATTTTTCGCATCTTGGTCATCTTAAAAATAACAGAGTAGTTTTCTAGTATTTGTGTGGGAGGTGTAATTGGAGTATTTTGTATTTGAGGCCAAGGTGCCAAACACTTTGTCAAATGTATTTGTGGTTATCTCGTAGTAACTAAGGACATTGTCCATTGGTATGCTTTGTTTTGAGCTATCTGTTTGTTATAAGTGAATGGCTTCGGTAGTTCCTCTGCCTTGGCGAAAACCGTATTGGTGCTTATTATATAAGTTATTGTCAGTGAGGGTGTTTTGTCGTAGTTTTTGTTTATAATGCGTCCTAAAATTTTCCAGGTATAGCTACTTTCTACATAATGAGATGGGCCTGTAATTAATGCCGATGTGAATTCTTGCCTTGTTTTGGGATTAATCTGATCGTTCGATTGTTCCAGATGTCGAGGAAATATCCTGCGGATAGTGTTGGAATTATATATGTGACATAGTTTGCTTATCGCATTATCTGGTAGGTGTTTGAGTAGCGTTTTGTTTATGCCACTTTGTAGGACCGGTCTTTTTCAAAGATTTAATGATACCTTTAATTTCTGCAGTTCTTTTTTCTGTTGTGTATTGGTGTTGGTAGTCGAGTGTGGTCCAGATGTAGGATATGGCGTGATTCTATGTCTATAGGGACGCAAGTATAACAAACCTTCTTTTTCTCAACTTGGCTTGCCAATTTCCTATGTAAAATGGAATTCTAAGACGATTTTATCTAATTTCCATTTTTGCATTTTGAGCAATCTTACTATGCAAAAACGCACTTTTATATTGCACCCCTCATCGAATAATGCTAAATGAGTACGCAGTGTCTGTTGGTCCTGTTTATTGCATCATGCACCAATATGAGTTCCAAGATGACTAGGTGGTAAAGCCTCTTTCTGATCAGTTGGGTTCTAAGGCCACTACATCACAGTGTCACAGCCTCTACGTTGGCCTAGAACGTATCCATTCATGTCTTCTTAGACCTGAAGCCAGGGCATGGGTCTCCCGGTGGTGGGCCCGAAACCGGATGTGAACCCGTCTCTGGCCTGCTGCCCCACCACTGCTGCTGCAGCCTCTGTCACTGCTTCACGACTCTTCGGTGCTCTGAGTGTGGATAGAGAACTCCGGAACTCGTACGGCTTGACCAGGATCTCCTGGATCTGATCCCGGACAGTGAACAGGGGAAGCCGGCTCGTGCACCTGGCCAGGCTGCCAGCTGATCAGTGTTCTGCAAGCGGGTGGCTGACAAGTTCAGCTTGGGTGTGAGCGAGGTCTTACACTGGTGTCCCCATACTCCTCGCCAGCCCTTCTAGCTTCAAAATCTGGGGTCACGGCCGAAAACCTGCGGTCGTCCCTCACTCGACTCACCTCAGCGAGAGGAGGACACATTCTGAGTGGTGTCGAACCATGTTCCTGTCCGCACGTAGAAAGGTCACAGCTGTTTGGACCTTCTTGGGCGCGACCTCATCACTCTGAGCTGCGTGAGGATGTGATTGGGGCCGTCCTCTAGTCTGTGGTGAACCTTGATCTGTCGTAGTAGCGTTTGAAGTACACCTGCAGGCAGTACTTGACTAGGATTCCGGGTGTTCAGTTCTTTGCCAGTCATTCCATGTTTTCTGCGTCCACATGTACACGAGCGACTGGGCTGTGGTGAGCCATATGGAGTGGGGACACCTTGCCACAACTTGATCTCCGGCAGCTCGGACGGGAGAACGCCCGGTCACAGCTGGACCAGCTGGTAGGAGACCTTGCTGGTCAGTGGACCTGTTGACCAGGATATACTCCGGTATCCCGTGAGATCTTTCACCGCCTGGCATCCTCTGACACTCTGCGTTGTATTGCAATATCATTCACGCTGGACAGCAGACTGCACATTGGACCCGTGCGTGAAGCCAGTGTCAGATGCAGTAGGCCAGTTCGATGCTGTGATAAGTGGCGCAGGGGAAACTGTTTTGTGTGCAACAACGAATATACTCCAGAAGAGCTTGCGTCCCAGCATCTTCTCCAAATGGGGGTGAGTACCCCCCTTCCACCCCGGTGTTGGCCCTAGGTTGTAGTCACCTTGCAGTCGAATCAGTGTTAGTCGGGTGGAGTCGTATGTCACCAGCAGATCATAGAGAAGCATGAGCCACCTTGAACGCAGGCTCTCAGGTGGGCACCGGGGTCTCTGGTACAAAGAATGCCACAGGTACCTTCCAGATGGGCTCTCTGTCACTGACACATGCTCCTCCCTGATCAACCTATGGGTGCAGTTTCCCATAGCAGCTCGGGCACCACGCCCTGGTCTGTCCTTCCTCCATCGTAACCAATCCAATATTTTGGTACCTGGTGCTTCCCGGGTCAAGGTCCCCTGGCCGATGCCATGGCATCCTGCCTGGCCCTCCTCAGCTTGGAAGATCGCAGGACAGTACGACATGTTTGGAGAGAGGTGGCCTCGTCAGCAATAAGTCCTAGGAAGAATCCAGAAAGCCAGGCAGCAGCAGCAGTGGGCGGAACGTCGAAACCGGATGCTTGCCAGCGCCAGGTTCCGGACTGCATGTGTTTCTTCTTGCAGCTGGGCCTGTCCAAAGGACTGCATCACAAGGGGGTGCCAGGGGACCTCAGCCTCTCCCGAGCAGTCGGTCTAACCAGTATGGCAGCCTCCTGTTGCTCCTGCCTTTTCCTCTGAGTGGCAGGGGAACGACTCCTCCGTCCCATCCTCAGAATCCTGGGCTCTTCAGCCTGGCCCAGGAACATCTGCTTTACTGAAGCTCAAGTACGTCTGACCTTGTCATCTGTCGTTCTGTTTCTTCAGCTTAGCCTCCTCTTCCAACTGCTTTCTCTTTGCTGCTTCACTTGTCTATGCGTTTCTTCTGTCTACCCTGTCTTAACATCATTGCACGCTCCTCCCCAACTTTGATCCTCTGGTAGTTACAAGCCACTCCAGGGTCTAAAAGTAGGGAATTTGCTGGACAGGGGGCAGTCACACTCACATGTGCTTCGCGTTTTTGGCACAAGCTGGGGGTGGAGCAGTGGATTCCTGGTCCTTGCAGAGGAAGATCGTGTGAGGGCAGGCGTTATGTCAAACAGGCCTGTCCATATTCTTCTCCACGAATTCCTTTACTGTTGTTGCTCTGTCTTCTCACACTCACTAACTTCTCCAAAAAGTATCTATCCTTATGGTCACGGACCGGTCAATAACAAACACTTGAGGTGCAAACTGGGCGTTTGATTTCTTCCATGGGCAAGCACCATGGTGGTCAGATCCTTCGCAATGTCTTCACTGGGTACCCCCCCTGTTCAACACCCTCCCGGATGCCGCTGTGTTCTTAGAGAAGGATTCCCTTCTCCATCACGCCCGCGATACGTAGGCACCTCACTCTCAGCAAACTCTCGTCCACAGCCAACCAAAGGCGGCCAAACTTGGATCCAGAGCTCTGTCTAGTTGCGGGATTCGACCCACTTGGTTTACAAGGAGAAGGCATCCTGAAAAAAAACGACCAAGAATGATGATAGGTGCAAATGAAGCACGTTACTTTAGCGGGGCGAAGCTATGTTGTGCAATAAATCTAAAAGTCCATTTTTGCATAGCAAGAAGTGCTCAAACCAAAAAGTGAAGAATTAAAACCACCCTTAAAAATTCAATTTTTACATAAGAAAACACCTGTCAAATTCGAAAATAATCTATATTTCACTTTTCATTGGATCTACGGCGCGTTACCCTAAATCTGTCTATTGGTATCCAAAAATTGTATTAACTGTGTCTTCTGTGTTGTCTGTCGTTAGTGTCTCATCGTCGTTTATATTGTCTAATGTGAAAACTTCCTCCCATACCTGTCTGTGAATAGTGTCTCCTTGTCTCGTGATGTGTAAAATTTTTTCGTTGTTATTGTTGAGTAAGTAGTGTGGTTCAGGATTGTTGTTCCCTGTGAGATTTTTTATTTTTCTCCAGAAAGTGGATGAGTCTTGGTAGGTTGCAGCAGTTTCTGTCATTACTACTGTTCCAGTATGTGTTACTGTCGTCTGTAAGGGCATCTTGTAATGTGTATAGAAGTTGTTTATATCGTCTGTATAGGTGTATGTCCCACCCGTATGTGATTGAGTGTTGTCTTATAGCGTTGTACTGTATGATTATGTTCTGTGTGTTTTGGTTGTAAAAAGGTGTTGGAAGAGTACGGTTGTGTGTTGTGGGTATGTGGTTTTGTGCTGCTTGGAGGATTATGTCGTACCATTTCTGAATTCCTTCGTCTATTTCTTCTAGGTTATTATTATCATGTCGTTCATTAACATTAATTTTGTTGTTATTTCTTCTTGAAACCCGTCCCAGTCTGCTTGTTTGAAGCTGAGACGTGGAGTGCTTGCTGTTTGGATGGGTTTGGTACTGATTTTCATTATAATTGGAAAATGGTCACTGGTTGTTAAAGGTCCTTGTGTAATGTGGATGTTGTGATATGTTTTGTAGTTTGATAAAATTATGTCAGGTGTTGTTGCCGTATTGTGTGCATGTTGATGGGCACACCATGACCCACCGACCGAGGCGCTCAGCTCAAGCAAAGTTGTGTTCCTCAGTGGGTGCATCGGGTGGATGAGATTGCTGTGAACCCTGACACCGGTGCCTCGCAGTACTGACCTGTTAGCAGCAGCCTTCCTGAGTCCCGGCTGGGCCAGGACCCAGATGGTGGCCAGACTCGCCACCACGCCCAGGGCCACCACCACGGGCAGCACGCCGCGGTACACCACGCGCAGACTCAGCTTCAGCACCATGGTGGCCGCTGCTCCTGTTGTCACTGTATCTTGCTTGCCCTCCAAGAGCGGCAGTGTATAGCCGACACCCGCATGCACGCACCTCACCCCGCTCACTAACTTTAGAGTAGTGCTGTGGCGTTTTCCCACCCTTTTTCTTGATGCACACCCACACCCGTAAGTGACACACCACACGTTAAAATATCAGCATATCACCCCAGCCAAGCTAGCTAAGGGGTATTCTCCTATGATAACCACATATCAAAAAAGAAGATGCACTTCCTACTATCTGCCACACACAAGAAGGCACCCCCGGACGTGGCCACATTTCGGGTGCGCCATGACTCTTTGCAGATAATATGACTGGTTTTCTATACAGTGGCATATCAAGCAAAAAAAAAACTGGGGGGGGGGGCATCTAGGGCCAAGGTAAATGTGGGGGGCAAAACCGAGTTTGGGGGGTATATAACTGTGGGGAGGCTTTGCTGTGAGCCCCATAGACATTTTGAAAGTTTAACCCACTTTCCAGGGTAAATTTGAGGCCTATGGAGGGATGTGTTGACTTTTAAGTAAATATTCAGTCAAGTAAAGAAAAAGAAAAAAAGAAAAAAAAAAGAAATTGGAGAAGAATTGAACGAAAGTTCACCTGAGCCTCAGATCCATTTCTCTGCTATGGAGTATAATAATCTGGGGGAGGGGTGTCGAGAGAGTTACGGGATCGTAAGTATTACCCTAGGGGCTTTTACCTCTTGGCGTCTCTACGGGTGATGCTCAAAACCCTTTTCTCACTTTCTACGGGACCGCGGGGCTAAAGCCGCGGTCACATGAGCAACTTTTCCCTCAATATCAGGCTGCAATTATTCAGCAAAGGCCAACACCTTGCCGTGTTTTGGTCACACGGATTTCAGAGGTAGCAATAATTTGAATGGCAAATTTTGGCTTCTCAAGATGTATCTGAAAGAAGCGTCTTTGGGAAAATAGGGAGAAATGGGAGAAACTGGTTCACAAATAGGGTGGGAATAATTGAAATGGATTCTTGTGTATGGCAAGTGCGTCAGACATAAAACATTTTAACATTCAACATCAAAGTGATCAATAATAAGTTGGTATCCCCTAAAAATTTAGTTATTTAAAAGACCGTCAACAAGGAAAATGTATACCAGCCATAACTCATTCAAATTTTTCTTTGGGGTTTTGTATCCTTCAAATCGCTTAAAAACACGTACAAAGAGTGTACAGGGCTTCACAATTCGTCTTGGAACGGTTCTTGCCACTTTGTAGCTATGTATTTCAGCTTCTGCATATTGAATTAGAGCGTTTCATTAAAAATTAATGTCAAATAATATGCATTGGTGGAAGATATTGCAGCCAATATGTCTTGCCGAAGACCGACAACTCTGGTCTCATGACGTCGCAATTATATCCAGTTTGGGCCCGCGTTTGCGTTGCCGGGTGGAATATTGCCAAAAAATTGTCCGTGTACCGCATCTTAAGGTGGTCGGACCACCCTTAACTCCCTACGAGAAGGGAAATTGAAGCGACAAGACATCATAAACACAAAAATACAGTTGTATCACTATATTTTATGTTTAGTGTGTATTATAGAGCCTTTCATACTTGCCTGGTTTGAAATTGTGATGTGTTTTATTGCATCATTTGATCCTATATTATAATCATATTTAACATACAATACCTATACTTGTAATAAAAATTCATCGTATGTCACACCTAATATATTAATATATATATCGGTCGACTTCTTGAATCCAAAAACGTTCATCATACAGTTTGGCCTTATATGATTGCGTTGGTGGTGGTGTCCCCAAGCCCAGCACACTTACCTGGGACCCATGGTGGAGATTTTCATGGTAATGGTGGCTAGGTGGACATGGGTAAGGATGGGCAATCCATGGCTATAATTGGACCCTCTGATGGTTGCCCACAATTAGTGGCCCATTTTTCGAAGTGACAAATTGCATAGCAAATCGTCCCAATCGACTGAGAAAATAAACTTGAGGCAATTATTCAAATAGATAATGCCATGGTTTAGTAGAGGAATGTTACATTGGTTTTACCTGGGCTCTATGGTGGGCTTCACCATATAGATAATACATTTTGTACCATCTTTCCACACCTAATGCAGTAGACTGTCTTGAATGATTGGCGATGAGTTCGGGTCTGAGGAAATAATTTTTAATAAATTTCGATGAACATCAAATGTTTGGAGATTTTTATGCACAGAGATAGACTGTGTTGTATTGTTTAAACTTGGATATACATGGGCTGCCCCATATTATAAGTATATTTTTTGTAACGTTCAATAATTAATGAACAAATTGCATAGCAAATCGCTCCCCCAATCGACCTGAGAAAATAACCCTTGAGGCAATTATTCAAATATTAGCCTGGTTTTAGTAAAAGGAATGTTTACCTGGGTTTTACCTGGGCTCCTATGTGGGCTTCCATATAGATATACATTTTTAACATCATTCCACAACTATGCAGTAGACTGTCTGAATGATTTCCGATATTATCGCTGGAAATAATTTTTAATAAATTTCGATGACATGATGTTTTGAGATTTTTATGCACAGAGGTCTCTGTTTTTTTGGGTTAAACATGGGATAATACGTGGGCTGCCCTATTATAAGTATATTTTTTATAACCAATTAATTAATGACAAAATGCATAGCAAATCGTCCAATCGGGGACTGAGAAAATAAACCTTGAGGCAATTATTCAAAATATATGCCATGTTTAGTAGCGGACTGTTTAAATGGGTTTTACCTGGCTCTATGTGGGCCTTCCCATTTAGATATACATTTTACCACCATTCCACAACTAAGGCAGTAGACTGTCTGATGAGTGCGATATTTATCGCTGAGAAATAATTGTCTAATAAGTTTTCGATGAACATAATGTGTTTTGGAGATTTTTTATGCAGAAGATACTGTGTGTATGGTTAAACATGGGATCATCATGGCTGCCTATTATAAGTATATTTTTATTACGTATTGAATACGATACTAAAATACAGTAAATTGCCTTTTAAATTACTGATATTATTTGTACGCAAGTAGTATAAGGTATGGTGCGTATGGTAAATTAAATTGGTACAAAACGATATTTTGCCTATAATCTATAAGAAATGGGCTTCGGGCTTTGGGTGACGGCAAAGATGTTGGTATCCTTAATAAAATAATTGGTCCAATTTGCCATTCGTAATTGAATATGGCATTAAAGAACATTAAGACAATTGATATTGTTTTTCTTATTTTATTTAGTGAAATCATAACATATTACCGGTAGATTAGTGGTGTTTTCAAAGATCATTATTCATCTTCAGGCTCAGTAATGCTGGAACACAGTGTTGTATCACGACTCGAGTGAAAACGGCCGGATTTCAGGATCCCTTCTGTCTTGTACAAGGTAATACCAGTGCACAAGCGCAGGAAATGTCCCGGAACTATTGCACACTTGTTGCCTGCAGTGTCGCGCTCACGCCCATCGTGTAGTTCTACAGGCCTCAACGCCGTCGCCCTAAGTGGCCACCTTTTGACCTGCCACCCTGCTGGCGGCGGCTAGGCGTCCACCCCTCCCCTGCAACACGTCCCTCATCCCCTCACCCTGTGCCTTCTGAGGAACCCAAGGTCAGCCTGCCACGCCTGTGATAGCATCATAGACCTCAACAGGGGCTCATAGTGTTACCCCAGGATCCTCGCAGCCCTCCAACGAGCCAAATGCAAGATACACTTCCCTAAATTTACTGACTCACGTAGTTGTCTACGTATTGGTTGACTGATTTGTTGATGTTTTGATGGTTGAATAATTTCGTCCGTATCGACGCAGGCTGAGATGGACTCCGCTGTAACCAGACAGCTCTCTTACAACTACCCCTAGAGAGCTCGCTGCTAGTGCTTATAGTGTTGCCGAAGCCAGCACCCCGGGAGGCGGGTACAAACCCCCGGCTAACACCCGTTACCCCATTCACTGCTGGTGGACCTGGGCTTCGGGTCGGGTTTTTCAAGGAAACCGCCCAACTGTTTTTTTCCGCTCCGCCCGGGATTGACCCGGGACTTCTCGGCCTGTGAATCGAGTGAGTTGTGATGTTTTTTCCTAGGTTTTTTTCCAAACTGGTAGGGATCGAGTGGTCATGTAGTATATACACTTTACGTAGTCTGTTTCCTCTGTCCATTGGTAAGATTTGTGGTTCGGAAAACAAGCTTTTAGCTGCTAATCTCGACAGATCAATAATTGGTTGGTATTATCGCATATGAACACCAAAAAACTCCTTTGGTGGAACGACACTACTTTTTTTCTGTGTGTTTTATGTGTTTTGAATGAATCTGCCTAACCGTTCTGTCGGAAATTTTTTTTTTATTTTTTTTTAGTCGGTAGATATTTTTTTTTTTTTTAGTTAGGTAAAGGTTAGGTTAGGTTTAGGTTTAGGTTAGGTATAGGTAAACATTAAACTAGTTTTAGGGGTTCTGTTTTTTTTGTCATTTTTGCAAAAAAAAAAAAAAAAAATGCGGGCATGAAACGGTTAGCAGATTCCTTCAAACACAAAACACACCAGAGAAAAAATGTTTCGTCCACCAAGTGAGTTTCGGGTGTTCATCCGAAAATTTACTCCCCTCCCATTAAGCTTATCTGAATGACAATTACAACGCATATAGTACACTTACTGTAATTTCATATCTGCAAAGGTTTTCATGCGTGCGCTCAATTTTTTTTTTTTATACTACACTGCTTCTAGCTGCTATGTACCGTCGGCTGATATGTACTGGGCTGCTTTGTTAACCATGCTTTGGCTTATATGCACCATTGCAGGGCTGCTATTACCGACAAGTATACCTAACCTAACCTTTAACCACAAATGGCTATATTCAAGAATGCTCGTCAAATCCCGGCCGGTGGAGATTTTCCACCTTTCGTACCTCCACTGGTCTTATCTACAAGAACTGCCCCGACTGGTGGATATTTGACAGGTGTACCAAACACAAGCGAGCCCAAAGCGGCATCAGTATTTTGACTGTTTTATACATATCTAATACATTTTACTAGTGAAATTTATCATTTCTGACATTAAAAAAATAGCTAAGTTAGTGTTCGCCACTTGTCTGAGGCGTTGGTGCAGAAAAATTGGCCTGAGTGATGCGTGCGAGTACATTTGAACGGCCCGCCACCACTGCTCCACACAATGGCCACCTCCATTCTCCCGCCGCCGCCTGGCTTCCTCACAAGTTCACACACCTATATAAGGCCTCCTGGACCTGATTTTACCTTAATGATGACACATGTGCATTCACAGTGTATGGCTGTCACTCTCGGTTGTGTTGAAAACTCTCCTGTAATGGTCTGGGAAGAAATACGATGGAATAAGTGGAGAGCGGGGTGGAGGTGGGATGTGCAAGTTGTCGCCAATCAGCTGACTCAAAACTCCACCCTGAGCTCGACGCGTTGCGTCGTATTTTGATTCTTGTATACCAAAAACCGATACACCGGGTGGAGAAAAATTCTTGAATATGGCCCAAAGTATACCTAACCTAACCTAACCTAACCTAACCTAACCTAACCTAACCTAACCTTAACCTTAACCACAAAGTATACCTAACCTAACCTAACCTAACCATAGCAGCCGCTGATGGTCCACAGCAGCCGCAGTGCATAGCAGCCTTGGATGGAACATAGGGCTATATTCAAGAATGCTCGTCAAATCCCGGCCGGTGGAGATTTTCCACCGTCGTACCTCCACTGGTCTCATCTACAAGAAACGCCCGGCCGGTGGATATTTGACATTCGTACCAACACAAGGGGTGGCTGCAAAAGCAGTCGTACCAACACAAGCCTGGTATGCCTTAGCTACCAAAACAAACTAATATTTATAACATGACTGTTATTATTTGAGAAGTCATAGCTTATCATAGGTTATTATTTGATGCTGTTACACATGGAGAGTGTTTTTTTCCAGTCAAAAAGTCTAAAAAGTGACTTTTTTTATTTATTTATCATTACTTTTTCGAATTGCAAAAGAAACTCACTTTTTTTAGGTTTGCACAGGAAAAAACTATCTCCATTAAGAAAAGCATCACATGTTTTGCGAAAAAATCGAAATTGGCTTAAATCTTTGAACAGTCATATATATAATATTTACCCGTAAGCATCGCTTTCCGCGTAAATCAAGGATGGCGTCCTCTGCACCCAAGTAAGAAAAAAATTTTGG
>JACEEZ010001796.1:0-7500 GCA_016584305.1 Chionoecetes opilio
TAAAAAGCCATTTTCTATATCAGACGGTAGTGCCTTTATGAGAACAGATACAGCCAGAAACTTTTCATGACTTTGATGTGAAATTAAGGCCAAAATTATTCCTTTTAAAATTTTTTTCCATTTTTTTTCCACTTATCTCTAATTTCCATTATAGTTCAGTAATGCGAACAGATACAACACGGAGTACTAAATAACATTTTATGCACTCTTAAAAAGCTTCAATTTGAGTCCAAAACGAGGTCTCTACGACGTCTGGTTCTCATTCTGCAATTTGTAATACCCAAATTTTATTGCCAAATTGCCAAATTGCAAATTGCGCAAAAACTTACCGCTAACGAGTGACCCAACTACGATTTTCGGTTTCAGCGCACAAAATGCTTAGGATAAGACCCTCAAAAATTTCCCTTCACCTAATGAGAAGCGATCGCCTAAGTGCCCCTTTACTATTAGCCTTTATAATATCCGACAGGGGTAATACAGGTTAGAAATATTCCTTATGGTGAGAAACGAAACGTTTAGATTTAAAACCCCAATCATATTGTTTTAAACTGCACATATACCGTCACAAGTCATTATATTACCCATTTGGTACATTTTCGTTTTTGGACACCACGATTTCTAGGTAGTGTCTTTGTTTACTTGAAATTTTTTTGTGTGTATTGATTTAATGGGGTAAAAATTCTAGAGTCCTATCCCCCCTTATTTGTGTTTTTTTTCTCTGCAGACCTTCACAGACCCTTCAAAACCTCTAAAACGTAATTTTTGAAGTGGGGGAAGATACCCCCAACCCCAGCCTAAACAACCCCCCCTTGGAACTAAAAAAAAAAAATATCGCTATAACCTAACCTAACCATAACCTCTTAGCGAGCACCCCCCTAAAAAAAATACTAACCTAACCTCAATAAAACTTAACCTAACCCTGGTAAATTTTCGAGTCCTTTCCCGCCTTTAGATCTCGCATGGAGGTTATTGGCAAGGGTAGGTTAGGTTATAGTGAGGTTGGGTTTAGTACTATTTTGTAATTGATACTTCCAACCAGGAATTGATTTAAAAGGGTTAGAGGTGCTCTTTTCCCATGTATTTTTATGTACTAAGAATGATGGTCAACATTAAAAATCGTCGGATGTATACAATACAACTCGTCCATGTATTGTATTAAAGCAGCGTTTTTACCATTGTAAAGATTTAAAAGAGAGATTTTTACAAGAATAAGTAGGTAATTCCCGTACACTATCAATTATATATTTTAATGTGGAAACAGGTTTACCAGGGAAGGTCATAAGCCACTATGAGATGATCCGATCACCTTTTTTTTTTTTTTTTTTTTTTTTTAGCAGCCTATTAGCGAGGAAAACAAAGTGGGTTGCGAGAATTGAGGAAGCCTTGATGTAGGGTGATGGGTAATGGGTGAGTGAATGGGTGGGGTGATGGTATGGGTGTGGGTGATGGGTGAGTGAATGGGTGGGGGGTGATGGGTGAGGAATAGGTGGGGGGTGATGGGGAATGGCTGGTGAATGGGTGTGTGGTGATGGGTAATGGGTGAGTGAATGGGTGGGGGGTGATGGGTAATGGGTGAGTGAATGGGTGTGTGGTGATGGGTAATGGGTGAGTGAATGGGTGGGGGGTGATGGGTAATGGGTGAGTCAATGGGTTTGGGGGGTGATGGGTAATGGGTGAATGAATGGCTGGGGGTGAGTGAATGGGTGGGGGGTGATGGGTAATGGGTGATGTAATGGGTGTGTGTGATGGGTAATGGGTGAGTAAATGGGTGGGGGTGATGGTAATAGATGAGTGATGGGTGTGTGGTGGATGGGTAATGGGTGAGTGAATGGGTGGGGGTGATGGGTAATGGGTGGGGGTGATGGGTGAGTGATGGGTGTGTGGTGTGGGTATGGGTGAGTGAATGGGTGGGGGGTGATGGTAATGGGGGAGTAAATGGGGGTGGGGATGGGTAATGGTTGAGTGAATGGGTGGGGGGTGATGGGTAATGGGTGAGTGGTATGGGTGGGGTGAGGGTAATGGTGAGTGATGGGTGTGTGGTGATGGGTAATGGGTGAGTGAATGGGTGGGGGGTGATGGGTAATGGGTGAGTGACATGGGTGGGGGGTGATGGGTAATGGGTGAGTGAATGGGTGGGGGGGGTGGGTAATGGGTGAGTGAATGGGTGGGGGGTGATGGGTAATGGGTGAGTGAATGGGTGTGTGGTTTATGGGTATGGTTGAGTAATGGGTGTGTGGTGATGGGTAATGGGTGAGTGAATGGGTGTGTGGTGATGGGTAATGGGTGAGTGAATGGGGGGGTGATGGGTAGGTGTGGTGATGGGTAATGGGTAGTGAATGGGTGGGGGGTGATGGGTAATGGGTGAGTGAATGGGTGGGGGTGATGGGTAATGGGTGAGTGAATGGTGTGTGTGGTGATGGGTAATGGGCGAGTGAATGGGTGGGGGGTGATGGGTAATGGGTGAGTGAATGGGTGGGGGGTGATGAGTAATGGGTGAGTGATGGGTGGGGGGTGATGGGTAATGGGTGAGTGAATGGGTGTGTGGTGATGGTAATGGGTGAGTGAATGGGTGAGGGGTGAGGGGTAATGGGTGAGTGAAGGGTGGGGGGTGATGGGTAATGGGTGAGTGAATGGGGTGTGGTGATGGGTAATGGGTGAGTGAATGGGTGTGTGGTGATGGGTAATGGGTGAGTGAATGGGTGGGGGGTGATGGGTAATGGGTGGGGGGAATACATACATTTCTACATCCATGATTTCAGGAAAGTTAGAAGGGGCTATCTGGAGAGTCCATGTTTGGTGGGCCTTCGGCCCACCAAACACAGGTGGTGGGCCAAAGGCCCACCAATAGCCCTCCGCAGGAGCTAGCCAGAAAGTCCGCCCGGAGGGCGGCTTTGCGGCTAGTACAACATATTTGTCGAATTGAAGGCATGATATCCCACAAGACTCAACATATCACAAATAATACAAAATATTAGCATAATATAGACCAGTTTTATACAGTACAAACATATACGAAGAGAATATGTGTTGATTTTTTTTTTTAAACTTTATTTACATCTATTACAGTTTAACAAATAAATAAATAAAAAAAACAAAAAAAACAAGGGATATAAATATAAATTAAAATAGAATAAAAAAAATATATCTATATAATAATATAAGCGAAAGTGTGTCTGTCTGTCTGTCTGTCTGTCTGTCTGTCTGTCTGTCTTGTCTGTGTGTGTGCGTGGTATAGGTTCCGCCCCCCGTGGCACAAACACCTCATATGGCACATTTTTGGAATCAGGTTGACCAGGGAAGGTCATAAGCCATTTATGAGATGATCCGATCACTTTTTTTTTTTTTTTTTTTTAGCAGCCTATTAGCGAGAATTGTGAAAACAAAAGTGGGTTGCGAGAATTGAGGAAGAAGCCTTGATGTAGGGTGATGGGTAATGGGTGAGTGAATGGGTGGGGTGACGGGTAATGGGTGTGGGGTGATGGGTGAGTGAATGGGTGGGGGGTGATGGGTTGGGGGTGATGGGTGATGGGTGAGGGAATAGGTGGGGGGTGATGGGTAATGGGTGAGTGAATGGGTGTGTGGTGATGGGTAATGGGTGAGTGAATGGATGGGGGGTGATGAGTAATGGGTGAGTGAATGGGTGGGGGGAATACATACATTTCTACATCCATGATTTCAGGAAAGTTAGAAGGGGCTATCTGGAGAGTCCATGTTTGGTGGGCCGAAGGCCCACCAAACACAGGTGGTGGGCCGAAGGCCCACCAATGCCCTCCGCAGGAGCTAGCCAAAAAGTCCGCCCGGAGGGCGGCTTTGCGGCTAGTACAACATAAAAACAGCAATAGATGTGTTGAGATGTTAGGTAAGTGAGTGGCGATTCAGGTGGTGTATGCTAATGACCCTGGAATGCTTACCTTCTCAACACTTACTGCCTCAACTTATCTACCTTTTAAGACATATGCGCAATTAATAACTGTTAAAAAATATATATGTTAAGGGGTTATCTTTTCACACATTTGGCTTCCACGTAATTGAATTTTATAAGTAATCATGAAAGTCTTAATGATACGTGTGGAGGAATATATTTTTTTGTTGTTGATGTAAATGATTACTTTCATCAAGGTTAAAATGACGAAATAGGGAGGAAGCAGGGGCGCACCCAGGTAGGGCACCCATAGCCTAGGGTTGCCATACGTCCGGATTTTCCCGGACATATCCGGAATTTAGGTGTCAAAATCAGCGTCCGGGGGGAATTTTGAAAATTTTCGAAATGTCCGAAATTTCAGCATCCATTACCAATTGTTCATAAAAATACAAATTTGTATAACTTTATTGACGAGAGAGAGAGAGAGAGAGAGAAGGGGGGGAGGCAGTGGTGTAGCTACGGGGGGGGGGGGGGGGCACGTACCCCCCATGATAATCCGGTGCCTCCCCACTGGCCATGGCTGCCGTATTCTGTATAATGCTCTAATACCCACCAGTCCACCACCGATCTGATCTTAGAATATGCCCTTATACCCTTCTACGTGGCATCAGAAGGCCTCCGTTTGCCTAGTGCCACCCTATTGATAGATACCTAGCTACGCCACTGCTTACAAAGCAATCCAGTCCTTTAACAACCCACAAACTACGTAGCAAAAAAAAAAAAAAATTATATCCTACTATCATTTGCGACGTTGTTAACGAGTTCGAAGCACTAACGAACACTATCAATATAAGCTTTAAAAAAATACTACTAAACTATACCAACACTATTACTAACTCCCATTTGCTAACATTTAAGATTTGAATAACTTTACAGGTCAATAATTATTGGTCAAAAGTCAACAGGTCATGGCGTGGGAAGGAAATAAGGGAAAGTTTGAGTGTTTCGAAGCAGTGTTGAGTTCCTTGAGTACATATTCCGGTACGAGCGACAGTCGAGAGCGAAGGGGCAGGACGTGTGTGCATGCAGCTAGGAGGAAGAGGATGATTTTTGGTCAAACAACGCTTTATTTTGTTGCTTTACTTCATATTTCTGCAGCGTAAGGTAGAAGAAAGAGAAAGGGAGGGAGTGGGAGAGAGTGAGAGGCATGAGTGAGCAGTGGTGGATCTAGGGGGCTACGGCCACCCCTGAACATTTATGTCATTGGCCACCCCAGATCTGAGTCAGAGGTCTAATGAAAATTCAACCATTTCTTTTCAATGGTTATGCCTTGGCCACCCCACACTAGATCTGTGTCCAACTTTGGCCACCCTAGGCTAGCGAGAAATCTGGCGGGTTTACTAGACTGTTGTCGAAAAAAAAAAAATCCCCCCCTCCCCCCCTCGAAAAAAATCTTGGGTCCGCCCCTGATTTAGAAATTTTTAAGTTAGCCTACACCATTGGACATTTCTGTTATTGAGGTCAGAACCTAGGAGAGCCAATACAAGTTAAAGGAAGTCATAATGATGTCACCTACCAAATCAGTAATGGGTAGTTAGGTTGTAATGGTTTTGTTGCAGGCTACACACACTTGCAAATTGCAATGATGCATGCAATTACTGTGAATTATGCAATGCTATCTGCTAATCTGATTAATTTCGCCCTATGTGTAATAGCATAGCAAATCAGGCTAACAAAGAATTGCGTTATACTAGCCTATTTTACTGCATGCATCACATAGCATACTGAGAGATGACATAGATGCTGCATACCTTATCTCCTCCGCGTTTCTCCTCCTCTTTTACTAGGATTTCTTTTACTAAGAAAATCCCTTGGGTGTAATACATTTGTCAAATCAAATCAATCCTCTTCATATTTTGCTAAACTGGGCACCTGATGGCTTATACCTTTTCTGATCTATTTGTTTTGACGCTGCACATCCCCCAACGATGTCAATTAAGACTAAGACACTAGACTAAATCTATGGAATAATGGAAGCGACTGCAGGAAGCCGGACACGCTACTCCAAAAGTCTGCGCACAATCAACTGATCAGCGATGCGCTCCACTTGCCGCCATTACTTACAAGCATCTTAATAATTTTACACACAGTCCAACAAAATAAATTTATCTCTGACATATACTACTAGAGCTATTATATACTATTATTATTTAACATAATTATTTTATTATTTTATTATTATTATCATTATTCTATATATATATTTTTTCGGTCACTCCATGCCGTCCCCTCGACGATGCCGCCCTGGACGATTGCCCATGTTGCCCATGCCTAGGACCGCCACTGCCTACATCCACCTTTCATCCCCATCCATGAACCTATCCAGCCCCTCTTTAAAGCTCCCTAATGACTCCGCACTAACTACCTGTCTACTGAGTCCATTCCAGTCATTCACCACCCTATTTGTGAACCAGTTTTTCCCTATTTCTTTTTTAAATTACGCTTTTCCAGCTTGAATCCGTTACTTCTTGTTCTACCCTGGTTAATAGCCGTAAGAACTTTTCCTACTTCTCCTTTATTAAATCCCTTTATTCACTTAAAATCTTCAATCAGATCGCCCCTTACTCTGCGTCTCTCGAGTGAGTGTAACTTTAATAGCTCCAATCTCTTCTCATAAATAAATAAGTTACGCATCCCTTGAATAATTTTGGTCATCCTTCACTGCACTGATTCTAACAAGGCTATATCCATCCTGTAATATGGAGACCAAAACTGAACTGCATAGTCTAGGTGAGGTCTGACTAGAGCCAGATAAAGCTTTAGAATAACTTCCGCACTTCTACTTTTAACACTTCTGATAATGAATCCTAACACTCTATTAGCTCTATTTCTAGCCTCAATACATTGTTTCCTAGGTCGGAGGTCTGGGCTTACCCTCACTCCAAGATCTTTTTCACCTTTTGATCTTTTCAGCGATACATTGCGTATGGTGTATCTATTACCAAGGTTTTTTCTACCAACATTCATAGAAAAAACCCTGGTAATAGATACACCATACGCAATGTATCCTTAGATTTTGCAATGATTCGCAATGGTTTCCTTAGATTTTGTGTTTCCTTAGAAATTTCCTTCTCAGGCCTAAATTTCCTTGAAACCAGGACATGTCCTTGCCAGGTGGAAACCAAGGAAGCTAGAGAACAAGGAAATCTGACTCCACAGTAAAGTTTGAAACCCGTACGGTCCTGCCATCTATGTCGAACACAGGATATGATAAGAGAACGTAGAGAATTTAAGCGGGAACTATAGTATTTTTATTTGACTACTGCATACCCCCTTCTTTGTATTTTGTTTTCCATATATACAAAAACATATGAACATTACTCTTTAAGGTTAATGAAAGTGTGCCTTCCATTTATATTTTTATTTTATAACTGCATTCTTTTTAACCAGGAAAAAAGACTGGTGAAAAGTAACATTGTACTACATGAAATTGGAAGAAATGGGTGAGAGGAGAATGAGAGGGTTAGAGCATGAAAGGAGGGAATGTAAGGACAGGAATAAAAGGAGATTGTTGTGGCCATCCCCTGGGGTAGTTCTTGGTAACAGGCTACCAGAAATATAGATAAATAAACTACATG
>JACEEZ010001796.1:10000-20621 GCA_016584305.1 Chionoecetes opilio
ACAAATGATATGTACTTAATGATTATTGTGGTGGCAGAGGTTGGGGGACAGCAGGGTGTGGCAGGGCAGGCAGCAGCTCATGAGGCATCTCTTCAGCCACGCCAAAATTTGTGGCATACAAATCTGAAATAAAATAAATAAAATCGAGGTTATGAACAAATTCTAATTAATCGTTATTATTTGTATTAATCGATTTTACTGCTATGTGCGATGTGATGACAAGGAATACAAAACATATATTTAAAGAATTATTGGCTTCTAGCTCACCATAATTTGGCAGTCCTGCATAAGATGTGCTTGCACCATCATCCGTTTGTTGAACATCCAAAACCGGGTGTTGAGAATGCTGTGTCTTCCTAGGTCTCTTCTGATGCTGTGGAAAAAAAGTTAGGTGTAAAGAATATCATTTCAAACATGCTAACGAACAGTGTTAAATGCAAGTGCATTTCTTTTTTCCACTTTACATAAATTGTTTTTATTGGTCAACCTAAGTGGCCAGTATTATACATAAACATAAAACACTTCATTATAATCATGGTACGGTTAATGTCTACCCAGGTATTTGTGATACCTAATGTGATTTGTCTACTCATCAAGCAGCTTCAAGCTATCATGACATCTTACCTAGAATTCCTGGAGATGTCTGCACCTCACCGGCATCTAGGCTTACAGTAAAATGAAAATTATGTCATGTTTGGAGGAACATATGATACCATGAATGATTAAGATTTTGTTATTAGTTTGCAAAAACTTATGCCTGTACTGTGTACAGTACTACTTCATCATGATGTGGAAAACTAGAATGTGAAGGTTGCACAAACATGATTATGAAAAATATGCAGTTTACAAATTATTGGAGAATCACATCACATCTTAATCAAATCATATTATCTAGAATAAAAAGTTACAGAAATCTTATCCATATATGAGCATTCATAAATTACTCTATCAATAAGGAATGTAATTATTCACACACCATTAAAATCAAGATGTCGTAATGTTCTAATATGTTATCAAAATATTCAGGCAACTACTGATTAAAACTTTTAATCAACAAACATAAATACCTCTTGGTGATAAGAGGACATAGCTATAACAAACTAAGTAACCACAACTAAAGCTCCATTACATACCTGAAGGCCTTGGAACATCATTGCTCAGTAGGTGCCCCTTCATGCCTATGTGCTGAGACTCAAAGTGATCCTCACACACCCCCTGGGTGTGTCTCACATAGGCGATGTTGAGGTTTTGCACCCACTGCAGCCGTCTGCAATTATATTGGTTTTAAGCATAATGACATGACAAAAGCATAGCATTAGAATAGTCATGGAGAAGATGCAGATTAAGTATGGAAATCAATTAGTATTTCAGTGCAATTTTCAACCAAAAATACTCTTTGAATATATCAAAACATTATTAACGCATTAATACCTTGGTAAAAATACGTAGGTTAGGGTTAGTTTCTTTAAAAGGTTTAGTCATTAAGTGCAAAATATTAGTTTTTTGGCATCACTGTCTTCGAGGACGAAACTTAGTTTTTCATATAGTTTTGACGTGTTTTTTTATTTATCTGAATTTTATTTGTGTGACGTTATCTGCCGCACGTGCGTAGTCGTGGCAGGGTAGCTATCCGGGCGGGGTAGCTAGTCAGCGCGGTATACCTGTGCGGTTTACCGAATATTTACCGATGGTTCATGAGAGAATCGGACCTCTAAAAATAACCTTCACTCACGATCAATATCATTTAATGTGCAAATAGATTTGATCTACAGGCTTGCTAGCCCCCTGTAGAAGGTGAATACGGTAGAAGTAAATATACTTGCCAGCTGATCATCCCGGGACTGAGACATCAGTATTGTCATTTTTAGATACAAATTCAATTCACTCATGGTTACTAACCTCCTAGAATCCTTGGGAAATAAATGAAGTCTTGTTCCGTGAAGTGCATCTCTCCTCCTGCCACAAACACAACACTTATTTCGGGAAATCGTAGGCGGCATTGCTACGGTGTTGTCTGGCCAATGAGTGTTTGTTTACATGTACCGCCACCTGTGCGCTGACAGCGCTCCGTTGTAGACGACGCTCACCGCCGACGCTACTGCCATCTAGATGGAAAACAGGGCAGGAAATCTGGCCTCACCTGGCCCTATTGCACAAAGACTTCCTTGTCTCTCTAGCTTCCTTGGTGGAAACCCTGGTTCACTGTAACATCAGGGTTGCCAGATAGTTGGGCGGGTTTATGGCCAAATTAACTGATAAAAAAGTACTGGAGTGGTTAGCGTCTCCGACTGGCGTTCTCGGTGACCCGAGTTCGATCCCCGAAGAAAACCAAAACCTTTTTGCACCGTCGAGTGGCCTAAGAACACCCAAATGCCCTGCCCATCAACTCTACCTTCGATTGCGAGTGCATCGGAGGACACAGGGGGGCGGCATGAGCCTCTAATCACAGGCGTCACTATAAGAATCCTGCCTGCGCCACCACGGGCGAGGACCAACCATCAGAGCCCTCAAGTGAACCTCCAGAGCCTACCATCCGAGCCCTGGGTCACCACTGCCTACAGGCGCTATAGGCACAATGTATAAAAAAAAAAAAAAAAAAATCAATTTTGATATTAAATGTATTTAAATACAATGTATTTAAATACATGACAACCAATATATTTATAAATACATTTCTAAATACACAAATGTATTTAAATACAATTGTATTTAGATACTGCCCAGCTCTGCTTTTCCCCCTATCCCAGTTTTTCTCTTCTCTCCCTACTCCCTCCCTCCACTAGTCCGCTTCTCTACCTTACTTACTCCTCTCTTACTATAGTCTTTTCATTTTATCAAGTCACTTGTGGAAATTATCAACCAACCACCCTCTCAATTATTAGTAGAGTGGTAATTTCCCCCCCCCCCCCCCCCCCCCGTCCTTGTGAGGGAGGTATTGTTCGCTCACCATAGGGGGAGAGTAGGAATGTATATATATATACAATTATAATGGTAATGGGTAGAAATCAAACTTTCAAAGCGACTAAAGTGACTTGATACATTGGAAAGACTATAGCTTCTCTCCTTCCTCCCTCCACTAGTCCACTTCTCTCCCTTACTTACCCCTCTCTTACTAGCTTCTCTCCTCCCTCCTCTCTCCTCCCTCCTCCCTCCAACCTTTCGCACCTGACTAATCAACAGGATGGGCCCAGATAAGCCATAATACTTAGTATTGTTAAGCGTACTTAGCAGACGAAAATTTGCTGATCTTACACTTAAATATTAAAGAAATGCTTTAGTCATTCAACCCAAAATGCTTATCCGATTTAAGTCTGCTTAACAGGCACCAAAGTTAAGTGTCCTTGATGGGCATGCTCAAGTCTTTTCTCCAGCACTCAAGTCTTCACTAGGCCAAGATGGACGCACAAAAACAAGGAATAATCCCTCCCGAGGTCAAAAATGTACAGCCTAGAAAGACGTTATGGATATGTATGATGATGCTGACCTTATTAAAAGGTACAGGCTGGATCGCGAAGGAATAATATGCAGTTTCGGTAAAAAATGCAGTTGCGGGAAAATATGCAGTTTCGGGAAAAAATGCAGTTTCGGGAAAATATGCAGTTACGGGAAAATATGCAGTTACGGGAAAATATGCAGTTTCGGGAAAATATGCAGTTTCGGGAAAATATGCAGTTGCCGGAAAATATGCAGTTTCGGGAAAATATGCAGTTCCGGGAAAATATACAGTTTCGGGAAAATATGCAGTTACGGGAAAAAGTGTAGTTTATGACTTGCAAGATTTTAAAGAGAAGTTTGACTTTTTTAGCTTAATATGTGATGCTTTCCCTAATGGAGATAGTTTTTTTTACTGTACAAGCCTAAAAAAAGTGAATGTTTTGCAATTCGAAAAAGTGATGACAAATTTCTACTAATAAACTTTTTAGACGTTTTGACGGGAAAAAAACACTCCATTTGTAAAAACATCAAATATTAACCTAATCAAACCATCAAACTAACCTGACATAACTTTCTAACTAACCTAACCTAACTCTCTAACTAACCTAACCAAACCTAACCTAAATATATTATAGTCGGGTCACTTAGGGCGGAAAAAAAGGCTTTCGCTTCACCTTAGGTGAAGGAAGTATTTTGAGGGTCTTATCCTAAGCATTTTGTGCCGCTGAATCCGAAAATCGTAGTTGGGTCACTCGTTAGCGGTAAGTTTTCGCGCAATTTGCAATTTGGCAATTTGGCAATAAAATTGGCAATTACAAATTGCAGAATGAGAACCAGACGTCGTAGAGACCTCGTTTTTGGACTCAAATTGAAGCTTATTAAGAGTGCATAAAATGTTATTGGTACTTCCGTTTTTTTTAATCGGTTCGGATTACTAAATTCTAAAATTTGGAAATTAGAGATTTTTTAAAAAAAAAATTGGGGAAAAAATATAAAAGGAAAAAATTTTTGGGCCCCTTAAACCTAAAGTTCTTAAAAATTTAAAAACAAAATTTTTTAATTAGTAAAAAAAGTAAAATAACAAAAAATTGTTCTTAGGACACATTTAATTCCAATTTGGGGAAAGGGGTTGGGTAAAATTTAAATTGCGTAAAAAACAGGGTATTTAAACTGAAAAATGCTTAGGATAAGCCCTCAAAATATTTCCCTTTCACCAAAGGGTTAAAGGGGGGGGGGGGAAGGGCGGGTTGAACTTTTTAAAAGGCTGCCCCAGCTGGGCATGCTCCGGGGGAGTTTTTCAGGGCAGCGATGCCAAAAGGAAGTGGGACGAAGTGCCCTTTGGGTCCTTGGAGTTCTCACCTTCGGGCGAGGTTTTTCGGGGAGAGGGGGGGGAAAGCTTGGGCTTAAGCGAGGGGTTTCATGGGACAGGGGGCCTGACCTCGTAAAGGGAAAGCAGGGAGGGGTTCAGCGCGTCGGGAAATAAAACTTGAGGGGTTTCCACCTCTGACGGAGAAGAGGGGCCCGGGGCCCTAAAAGGGCCCAACGCTAAACCGGGGCCGGGGAAGGGGTGACCTTCCCGTCTACTGTGCCCCTTCTTGGAAACGATTTTTGCCCGATGGCAAATTTAACCCGAAAAGGCCCTTTTTCGAGGCGGGGGCGGGATAAACCAACTCCATCTCGCCGCCCCAGCGCTAGCACCTTTTGGGGGGCAACCCGAGGGCCTCGAGGCGGAAAAGGGGAAAGGAAAGAAATGAATACCCCCACCCGGCACCGTGGAAAAATCTAATCTTGTTTTGGGCTCCGCGCTCCTGATAAAGGGGCCAGCCCCCGTCGCCACCTGGGAGGGGTCCCCTTGGGGTTGGGGAAGCTTGGGTGCTCCGAAGTTTGGGTTTGGGGCACTCAAGATGTTTGTCATAGGAATTTCCACGATCGAGGCCCCCTTTCCCTCCTTTTCGCGGTTTTGTTTTTTCCCAGCTCCACCGACGACCCGGGTCGCGAAACTCTTAAACGAGGGGAAAAGGGGTTAATTGGCCAGGGTCTCCTTCGAATTTCCAGTTCGGTTTTTTTGGGGTTTTTTCCCACCAGGTTTTTGGGCAGTTTTCCCAGAGTGTAGCAAGTTTGGGAAGTCCTCAAATTGCCCGAGGGTTTTTTTCAGGGCCTCTTTCCTTGCCCCCGGGCCGATGAACCATTCGGGTTCGCAGGGTTTTTTGGGTTTGGTGAGTCCACCCCATGGCCCCATGGTGGGGGGGAGGATTTCCCTTTTATCCGCCGCGTGAGGGGCCCAAACACCATGCTGCTCCTTGAGGGCTGCCCTATTTTTTCCCCATCGAGAGAACCACTCCACTCCCCCTTTTCTCGCTAACCTCTTCCCCGAACTCGATAAACGGAGCGATTTTTCTGGCTTTTGTTGAGGGGAGGCCACTGCCCCCCGCAACTTTTTTGACACAAAGCTCCAGAAACCCTTATGGTAAAATCACCCCGGGCAGCCGGGAAAGCCCGGGGGGCCCCGGGAGGAACTGGTTTTTCCCACTAAAGAATTCGTTCCTTGTGGACCCCCCTCAATGATTCGTTTGGGCCTTTCCGGGTCGTGTTTCACCCGGTGAAAGGACTTTTTGGTTTGTCCCCCTCACCGCAGAAGAACTTTCCCTTTCCCCGGGGAATGGGAAAGCGCTGGCGGGGCCCGGGGGACTCGAGGCGGCGGGGTGGCAGGCCTAAAAAAAGAGATGGATAAAATTTTTTAATTATTTAGTGGGGAATGTAAGGGGAAAAATTTACCAATGGGAAAAATATTTTTTCAGGAACCTATGCATGAAAAAAATTAAATAAAAAATAGAATTTTCTCGAAAAAAATCAATTTAAAAGTTTTCAAAGAATGTTTATTCTTAAAACCCCTTTGGGCGGCCAACCCGGCCCACGGTTTTTCCACTCCTCGCACTGGGGAGTTAATTTTACCCATCATCTGCGACTTTTTAAACCCGGGAAAATCAGTGCCACGCACTTAGGGGCTTCCCATCCTTGAATCACTAACCATAATCAAAACAAAATTTTTCATGTCGAAAAATTTTTTCGAAAAATTAAAAAAAAAAAAAAATTTTTTTACCTTTAAGGTCCGGGGTGGGCCCGGCCCCCGCCCCAAGTCCTGTTGCTCCCTCTCCGTACCCGCCCGCGAATTTGTGGGGCTGGATTTTAACAATGCACCCGTCGGTGCCACACCCAAACGTCCCCTTTTAGAGGACCTCCTGTTGGGGCCCCTACAATTCGCCTTTTTGAAGCCCACTTGGCCAGCATACTCCCCAACAATTTCCCCCTTGGGCGTTTCCCGGGGCGAAGGACCAATCTCCGGTTTGTTGGGCCCCCCAAAAGACCCCACGATTTTTCCCTTGCGAGACCTGGGAAGGGAAAAAGTGGGGATATAATAAATGAATTTTTTTATTTCGGGTTTTTTTAGCTAATTTCAAAATTAAAAGCCAAAGAAAATTTTTCATTTATTTGCGAAATTTCTTACCCTATTCATAAAAAAAAGACCATGAGGGGGGCAGTCGAGAAAAGTTACCAAATTTTTTATTAATCAGACGGGAGTGCCTTTTTTGAGAACAGATACGCCAAAAATTTTTAAAACTTTTGATGTGAAATTTTAAAGGGCCAAAAAATTTTTCCTTTTATATTTTTTTCCATTTTTTTCCACTTATCTCTAATTTCCATTATAGTTTTAGTAATGCGAACAATACAACCCCGGATACTAATAAAAATTTTTTTGCACTCTTAATAAGCTTCAATTTGAGTCCAAACGAGGTCTCCTTTAAGAGTCCCGGTTTTCATTCTGCAATTTGTAAATAGCCAATTTTTTTTTGCCAAAATTTCCAAAATTTCAAAATTGGGGGCTTAAAAAATTACCGCTAACAGTTGGGGCCCAAACTACGATTTTCGGATTCACGGCCCCAAAATGCTTAGGTAAAACCCTCAAAAAACTTTTCCCTTTACCTAATGAGAACGAATCGCCCCCAAGTGACCCTAAATTTACCCTTTTTAATATCCGACAGGGGGAAAACCCGGTTTAAAAATTCCCTTTTGGTGAGAACGGGAAAAGTTTAGATTTAAAACCACCAATCAATTATTGTTTTTAAAATCACATATCCGTCACAAGTCATTATATTTACCCATTTGGTAAAATTTTTTGTTTTGGGGCCCATGTTTCTTTGGTAGTGTCTTTGTTTTCTTTTTTAAATTTTTTTTTGGGGGGTATTGATTTAATCCCGGGGAAAAAATTTTAGAGTCCTATCCCGCCCTTATTTGTGTTTTTTTTTTCTCTGGGAGACCTTCACCAAACCCTTCAAATTTCCCCTAAAACGTAAATTTTGAAATTGGGGGAAAAGATAACCCCCCAAAAACCCGCCTAAAAAACTCCCCCCTTTGGAAAATAAAAAAAAAAAAAAATCGCTATAACCTAAAACCAACCAATAACCTTTTTAGCGAGCCCCCCCCCCAAAAAGAAAAAACTAACCTAACCTCAATAAAAACTTAACCCCAACCCTGGGGAAAATTTTCCCAGTCCCCTTTTCCCCCTTTTAAGGTCTCGCATGGAGGTTATTGGGGAAGGGGGGTTAGGTTTAAAAATGAGGTTAGGTTAAATACTATTTTGGTAATTGATACTTCCCAAACCAAAAGGTTGAGTATAAGGTTAGAGGGGCTCTTTTCCCCTGTTTTTTATGTACTAAGGGAAAGATGGTCACATTAAAAAACGCGGGTGTATACCCTTACAAAATCGTCCCTTTATTGTATTAAGGGGAGCAGTTTTCCATTTTTAAAATTTTAAAGAGAGATTTTTTTCAAGAATAAATTTGGGAATTTTTCCCACCTATCAATTTTATTTTTTTTAAAGTGGAAAACAGGGTTTACCGGGGAAAGGGCATAAGCCCACTTATGAGTGATCCCCATCCCTTTTTTTTTTTTTTTTTTTTTTTAGCAGGGCCCATTTTGCGAGGAAAACAAAAATGGGTTGCGGGGGGGAATTAGGAAACCTTATGTGGGTGATGGGTAATGGGTTTGGGGAATGGGTGGGGGGATGGGGAAAGGGGGTTTTGGGGGGATTGGGGGGAGTGAATGGGTGGGGGGGGGATGGTTAGGGGGAAAAGGTGGGGGGGGATGGGGAAAAGGTGATTTAAAGGGGGTTTTGGGGGATGGGTAAAAGGGTGAGTGAATGGGTGGGGGGTTTATGGGTTTAAAGGGTGGGTGGGAAAGGGGGGTGTGGTGATGGGTATGGGTGAGTGAATGGGTTTGGGGGGGGATGGGTTTAAAGGGTTTAGTTTAATGGGTGGGGGGTTATGGGTAAAAGGGGGAATGAATGGCCCGGGGGTGAGTGAATGGGTGGGGGGGGGAGGGGAATGGGTGGGGGTGGAAAGGGGGGTGGGGATGGTAAAGGGTGAGTAAATGGGTGGGGGGTGATGGGTAATAGATGAGTGAAAAGGGTGGGGGTGGTGATGGGTAATGGGTGAGTGAATGGGTGGGGGGTGTGGGTAATGGGTGGGGGGGGGAAAGGGTAGTGAATGGGTGTGTGGTTTATGGGGAATGGGTGGGTGAATGGGGGGGGGGGTGATGGGTAAGGGGGGGAGGGAAATGGGTGTGTGGTGATGGGTTTAAAGGGTTTTAGTGAATGGGTTTGGGGGGGGATGGGTAATGGGGTGAGTGGGGATGGGGGGGGGTGATGGGGGGAAAAGGGTGGTGAATGGGTGTGGGGGTGATGGGTTAAAAGGGTGGGGTGAATGGGTGGGGGGTTTATGGGTAATGGGGGGAGTGAATGGGTGGGGGGGGGATGGGGATGGGTGGGGGGTGAATGGGTGGGGGTGAAAAGGGGAATGGGGGAGTGAATGGGTGGGGGGGGAAAGGGGAAAGGGGGGAAATGGGAAAGGGTGTGTGGTGATGGGGGGAAAGGTTGAGTGAAAGGGTGTGTGGTGATGGGGAATGGGTGAGTGAATGGGTGTGTGGTGATGGGTAATGGGTGAGTGAATGGGTGGGGGGTGATGGGTAATGGGTGTGTGGTGATGGGTAATGGGTAAGTGAATGGGTGGGGGGTGATGGGTAATGGGTGAGTGAATGGGTGGGGGATGATGGGTATGGGTGAGTGAATGGGTGTGTGGTGATGGGTAATGGGCGAGTGAATGGGTGGGGGGTGATGGGTAATGGGTGAGTGAATGGGTGGGGGGTGATGAGTAATGGGTGAGTGAATGGGTGGGGGGTGATGGGTAATGGGTGAGTGAATGGGTGTGTGGTGATGGGTAATGGGTGAGTGAATGGGTGAGGGGTGATGGGTAATGGGTGAGTGAATGGGTGGGGGGTGATGGGTAATGGGTGAGTGAATGGGTGTGTGGTGATGGGTAATGGGTGAGTGAATGGGTGTGTGGTGATGGGTAATGGGTGAGTGAATGGGTGGGGGGTGATGGGTAATGGGTGGGGGGAATACATACATTTCTACATCCATGATTTCAGGAAAGTTAGAAGGGGCTATCTGGAGAGTCCATGTTTGGTGGGCCTTCGGCCCACCAAACACAGGTGGTGGGCCAAAGGCCCACCAATAGCCCTCCGCAGGAGCTAGCCAAAAAGTCCGCCCGGAGGGCGGCTTTGCGGCTAGTACAACATATTTGTCGAATTGAAGGCATGATATCCCACAAGACTCAACATATCACAAATAATACAAAATATTAGCATAATATAGACCAGTTTTATACAGTACAGACATATACGAAGAGAATATGTGTTGATTTTGTTTTTTAAAACTTTATTTACATCTATTACAGTTTAACAAATAAATAAATAAAAAAAACAAAAAAAACAAGGGATATAAATATAAAATAAAATAGAATAAAAAAAATATATCTATCTATAATAATATAAGCGAAAGTCTGTCTGTCTGTCTGTCTGTCTGTCTGTCTGTCTGTCTGTCTGTCTGTCTGTCTGTCTGTCTGTCTGTCTGTCTGTCTGTCTGTGTGTGTGCGTGGTATAGGTTCCGCCCCCCGTGGCACAAACACCTCATATGGCACATTTTTGGAATCAGGTTGACCAGGGGAAGGTCATAAGCCCATTTATGAGATGATCCGATCACTTTTTTTTTTTTTTTTTTTTTTAGCAGCCTATTAGCGAGATTTTGAAAACAAAAAGGGGTTGCGAGAATTTAAAGGAAAACCCTTTAAAT
>JACEEZ010001797.1:0-41181 GCA_016584305.1 Chionoecetes opilio
ACATTTAATGGGTTTATAGCATATGATAAGTAAAACTACTTGTATTATACAATAAAGCTACAGTTTTACAAGAAACTATGAAAAAAACGCTTGCAATATAACCGTTATATCACAATAATATACCTCTTTACTCTTCTATTTAATAGCTTAATGTAATGTAGCTACTCATATGTGAAATTAATTCTAAAAAAAGGATTTATACTTCCATTGTGTAGGAAACAGCTATATAATCACCGATATATACTAATATTCATTGAAACCTACATTTTATGTGTTTTATAGCATATGATAGTTAAAAACTAATTGTATATAACAATAACGCTACAGTTGACAAACCTATGAAAAGCGCTTGCAATATACCAGTAATATCACAATAAATAACCTCGTACTACTTCTATTTAATAGCTTTAATGTAATGTAAGCTACTTTAGTAGCTGCAAATTATTCCTAAAAAAGGATTTTAGACCTTCATTTTGTAGGAAAACAGCTATATCTCACTGAGCTAGCTAAATCATGGAAAACACTATTTTTATGGGTTTAATATAGCAATATAAATGGGAAGTAAATGAACTTGCATATATACATACGCTACAGTTTAGAAGAACTATGAAAAACGCTTGCATATACGTTATATCACAATAAATAACCTCTTACTCTTCTATTTATAGCTAATGATGTAAGCTACATATAGGTGTGCAACTTATTCTAAAAAGAGTATTTTATACTTCCAGTTGTAGGAAAACAGCTAGATATCACCGATAATAGCTAATATCATGAAAACACTACATTTTATAGGTTGTAGCACTATGATAGTAAAACTGCTTGTATATATACAATAAACGATTACAGTTTATAAGCAACTATGAAAACGCTTGCACTTACCGTTAGATCACAATAATTAACCTCTTACGCTTCGATTTTATTAGCTAATGGTAATGTAAGCTACTGTATAGGTGCAAAATTAATTCTAAAAAAGGATTGTATACTTCAATTTGTAGGAAAACCGTATATACAACGATAAATATGCTAATCTCATTGAAAACACTACATTTTATAGGTTTATAGCAATATGATCAATAAAACTACTTGTATATAATACAATAACGATCTACAGTTTACAAGAAACTATGAAAAACCTTGGACTATAACATAAAACCATTTTGGTAATATCACAGAAAATTTCCTCTTATTCTTCTATTGATTAGCTTAATGTAATGTAACTACTATAAGTTGCCAAATTATTCTCAAAAGGATTTTATACTTATATTTGTAGGAAAACAGCTATATATCACTGATTACCTAGCTAAAATCATTGAAAACACTACATTTTTGGCTTTATAGCATATAATAAGTAACACTACTTGTTATATAACAATAAAGCTACAGTTTTAACAAAGAAACTATGAAACCCGCTTGCAATATACCGTTAGATCACATCAAGAACCTCTTACTCTTCTATTTAATAGCTTATGTAATGTAACGTACTTATAGGTCAAGAATTATTCTAAAAAAAGTTTCTATACTTCATTTGTAGGAACAGCTATATATCACCGATAAAATTAAAAAAGGCCCCGTAATATCTTGAAAAACACTACATTTTATGGGTTATATAGCCAATATAATAAGTAGAAACTACTTGTCATATATATACATAACGCGACAGTTTACTACGAAACCTATGAAAAAACTGTTGCCAATTACCGGTTTATTCCAAAAAAATACCTCCTACACTTCTATTTAAATAGCTTATTGTATGGTAAAGCTACTTATAGGTGCAATATTCCTAGAAAGAGGATTTTATAACCTCAATTTGTAGGAAAACAGCTATATATCACCGAATCATGCTATATCCTTGAAAACACTAATTTTATGGGTTTATGCAATTATAAGTAAAACTACTTTTATATTACAATAACGCTACAGTTTACAAGAAATCTGAAAAACGCTTGGAATATACATTATATCAACAATAAATTTTTACTCCTACTCTTTATTTATTTAGCTTAATGTAATTAATCTACTTAAAATAGGTGCAACTTAGTTCTAAAAAGAGGATTGTTAACTTCAATTGTAGGAAAAGCAGATATATATCACTGTGGCGATAAATAGCTAATTCATTGAAACACTTACATTTTATAGTTTATAGCCTAGATAAGTAAAACTACTTGTATATATACAATAACGATACAGTTTACAAGAAACTATTAAAAACGCTTGCAATATACCGTTATATCACAATATATAACCTCTTACTCTTCTATTTATAGCTTAATGTATGTAAAGCTACTTATAGGTGCAATTATTCTATAAGAGGATTGTTTTTTTTTTTTTTATACTTCAATTTGTAGGAAAACATCTATATATCACCGTGTATAGCTAAAATTAAATCCCCCCCCCTTGAAAACACTACATTTTATGGGTTATAGCAATTATGCATAAGTTAAACTACTTGTATAATATCAATACGCTACAGTTTACAAGAAACTATGAAAACGCTTGCAATATACCGTTATATTCAATAAATACATCTTCACTCTTCTATCTTTAGCTTAATGCAATGTAAAGCTACTTATAGGTGCAAATTTAATTCTAAAAGAGGAATTTTAATACTCAATTTGTAGAAAAACAGCTATATATCACTGATAACTACTAACAATCATTTAAAACACTACATTTTATGGGTTTTTATAGCATATGATAAGTAAACTCCTTGTATATATACATACACGCTACAGTTTCATGAAACTATGAAAAACGCTTGGCAATATACCGTATATCACAATATTACCGTCTTACTCTTCTATTTAATAGCTTAATGTAATGTAAGCTACTTATAGGTGCAAATTATTCTATCAAGAGGATTTTATGCTTCATTTGTATGAAAACTCATATATATCACCGATATATAGCTAATATCATTGAAACACTACATTTTAATGGGTTTATAGCATATGATCCGTAAAACTACTTGTATATATACAATATAAACGCTACAGTTTACAAGAAACTATGAAAAACGCTTTGGCATATACCGTTATATCACAATAAATAACATCTTACTCTTCTATTTAATAGCTTTAATGCAATGTAAGCTACTTAATTATAGGTGGAAATTATTCTAAAAAAAGAGATTTTTATACTTCAACTGTAGAAAAAACAGCTATATATCACTGATAACTAGCTAAAATCCATTGAAAACCACTACATTTTATGGGTTTATAGCATCTGATAAGTAAAAACTACTTTGTATATATACAATAACGCTACAGTTTACAAGACACTATGAAAACGCTTTGCAATATACGTTATAAATCACACTACTAACATCATTAACTCTTCTATTTAATAGCTTAATGCAATGTAACTACTTATTTTATAGTGAAATTATTCTAAAAAGAGGATTTTATACTTCACTTGTAGAAAAAACAGCTATATACACTGATAACTAGCTAAAATCTTGAAACACTACATTTTATGGGTTTATAGCAATATGATAATACAACTCTTGTATATATACAATACGCTACAGTTTTATCATGAAACTATGAAAAAAGCTTGCAATATACCGTTATATCACAATATATAACCTCTACTCTTCTAATTTAATAGCTTAATGTATGTAAGCTACTTATAGTGCAATTATTCTAAAAAAGATGTATACTTCATGTGTAGAAAACAGCTATATAGCACCGATATATACTAATATCATTGAAAACACTACTTTTATGTGTTTATAAGCAATATGATCAGTAAAACTACTTGTATATATATACATTACGCTACAGTTGACAAGAAACAGGAAAAACGCTGCAATATAGCAGTATAACACAATAAATAACCTCGTAACTCTTCTATTTAGATAGCTTAATGTAATGTAAGCTACTTTAGCTGCAATTTTCTAAAAAAAAAAAGGATTTTAATTCAAATTTGTCGGAAACTGCTATATCTCCTGATAGCTAGTTAAAATCATTGAAAACACTAAATTTTATGGTTTAATAGCAATATGATAAGTAAAAATTCACTTGTATATATCCCTATAACGCTACAGTATAGAAGACACTACTGAACATCGCTTGCAATATATCGTTCTATCACAATAAATACCCTCTTACTCTTCTATTTAATAGCTTCATGTAATGTAGCTACATATAGGTGCAAATATTCTAAAAAGAGGATTTATTATCTTCATTTGTAGGAAAACAGCTATATATCAACCGATAAATAGCTAATATCATTGAAAACAACTACATTTTATAAGGTTTGTAGCATATGATAAGTAAAACTGCTTGTATATATACAATAACGTTACAGTTTATAAGAAACTATGAAAAACGCTTTGGCAATATACCGTTATATCACATAATAACCTCTCCTCTTCTATTTACTACTTAATGTAAATGTAAGCTACTTCAGTTGCAAATTAAATTATAAAAAGATGATTTTATACTCACTTGTAGGAAAAAGCTATATACCTGATAACTATCTAAATATTGAAAACACTAACAGTTTTAATGAGTTAGCGCAATATAGTAGGTAAAACTATTTGTATCTATACAATAACGCTACGTTTAGAGAAACTATGAAACACGCTTGCATATCCCGTTATCTCACAATAATAACCTCTTACCTCTTCTATTTATAGCTTAATTGTAATGTAAGGCTACTTATAGGTGCAAATTATTCTAAAAAGAGGATTTTATACTTTCAATTTGTAGGAAAACAGCTAATATATCACCGATACATAGCTAATATCATTGAACACTACATTTTATGGGTTTATAGCAAATAATAATAAAACTACTTGTATAGATATACAATACGCTACATTTTACAAGAAACTATGAAACTTTTGCAATATACCGGTTATTCACAAAAAAATAACTCCTACACTTCTATTTATAGCTTATTGTAAGGTAAGCTACTTATAGTGTCAAATTATTCTAAAAAGAGGATTTTTATATACCTAATTTGTAAGGAAAACAGCTATATATCCCAGATAATAGCTAATTCATTGAAAACACTACATTTTATGGGTTTATAGCATATGATAAGTAAAACTACTTGGTATATATACAATAACGCTACGTGTACAAGAAACTATAAAAACGCTTGGAATATACATTATATCACAATCAATTACTCCTACTCTCTATTTATAACTAATGTAATGTAAGCTACTTATAGGTGTCAAATTATCTAAAAGAGATTGTATACTTCAATTTGTAGGAAACAGATATATATCACCGATAATAGCTAATATCATTGAAACCTAATTTATAGTTTTATAGCATATGATAAGTATAAACTACTTGTACATATACAATACGTTACAGTTTATACGATACTCATGAAAAACGCTTGCAATATACCGTCTATCACATATAACCTCTTACTCTTCTATTTTAATAGCTTAATGTAATGTAATGCTACTTATAGGTGCAAATTATTCTAAAAAAGGATTGTATACTTTCAATTTGTAGGAAAACAGCTTATATATCACCCGATAATAGCTAATATTCATTGAAAACACTACATTTTATAGTTATAAGCAATAGTGATAAGTAAAACTGCTTGTATCTATACAATAACGTTACAGTTTATAAGAAACTATGAAAAAACGCTTTGCAATATACCGTTATATCACGAATAAATAACCTCTTACTCTTCTATTTAATAGCTTAATGTAATGTAAGCTACTTTATAGGTGCAAATGATTATAAAAAGATGATTTTATACTTCAATTTGTAGGAAACAGCTATATATCACTGATACCTATCTAAAATCATTGAAAACCCTACATTTTATGAGTTTAGCGCATAATAGTAGGTAAACTATTTGTAATATACATACCTAACAGTTTAGAAGAACCGATGAAAACGCTTGCAATATACCGTTATATCAATAAATAACCTCTTACTCTTCTATTTAATACTTAATGTAATGTAAAGCGTACTTATATGTGGCCAATTATTCTAAAAAGAAGGATTTTATACTTCAATTTTGTAGGAAAACAGCTATATATCACCGATAAATGTCTAATATCACTTGAAAACACTAACAATTTTATATGGGTTTATAGCAATCGTATAAGTAAACTACTTGTATATATTATACATAACGCTACAGTTTTAACAAGAAACTATGAAAAACTTTTGCAATATCCGTTATATGCACAAAAATAACCTCCTACACTTCTATTTAATAGCTTATTGTAATGTAAGCTACTTATAGGTCAATTATTCTAAAAAGGGATTTTAACCTCCATTTGTAGGAAAACACTATATACACCGAGAATAGCTAATATCAGACACCTAACATTTTTATGGTTTATAGCAATATGATAAGTAAAACTACTTGTATATATACAATAACGCTACAGTTTTACAAGAAACTATGAAAACGCTTGGAATATACATTAATATCACAATAATTTACTCCTACTACCTTCTTTTTTATTAGCTTAATGTAATTAAGCTACTTATAGGTGCCATTCTTCTAAAAAGAGGATTTGTATACTTCAATTTGTAGGAAAACAGATATATATCACCGTAAATAGCTAATAGCATTTAAAACACTACCTTTTTATAGGTTTATAGCATATGATAGTTAAAACTACTTGGTACATATACAATACGTTACAGTTTTTAATAATAACTATGAAAAAACGCTTGCAAATTACCGTTATAATCACAATAAATAACCTCTATACTCTTCTATTTATAGCTTAATGTAATGTAGCTACATTATAGGTGCAATTATTCTAAAAAAAAGGATTGTACTCTTCATTTGGAGGGAACGCTATAATATCACCAGATAAATAGCTAATATCATTGAAAACACTACATTTTATAGTTATTAGCATATATAAGCAAACTACTGTATCTATATATACATAGACGCTACAGTTTACAAGAAACATGAAAAACGTCTTGCATATCGTTATATCACAATCAATACCTCTTACTCTCTAACAATAGCTTAAATGTAATGTAGCTACTTATAGTTTGCAAATTAATTCTAAAAAGAGATTTTACTTCAATTTGTAGGAAACGCTATATCTCACCGATATATAGCTATATCATTGAAAACGACTACATTTTATGGTTTATAGCATATGATAAGTAAAGCTACTTGTATATATACATAAACGCTAACAGTTTAGAAGAAACTATGAAAAACGCTTGCAATATACCGTTATATCACAATAAATAACCTCTTACCTTCTAGTAATAGCTTAATGTATGTAGCTACTTATAGGTGGAAATTTATTCTAAAAAGAGGATTTTATACTCATTTGTAGGAAAACAGCTAATATCTTCGATAAATAGCTAATACATTGAACACACTACATTTTATGGGTTTTATAGCAATATGATAAGTAAACTACTTGTATATATACAATAACGCTTAAACGTTTACAAAAACTATGAAAAAAACGCCTTGGAATATACATTAAAAAAAAAATAAAAATACACATAAATTTACTCCTACTCTTCTATTTATTAGCTTATGTAATGTAAGCTACTTATAGGTGCAATTAGTTCTAAAAAAAGGATTGTATACTTCAATTTGTAGGAAAACAGCTATATCTCAACGATAAATAGCTAAATATCATTGAAAACACTAACATTTTATAGGTGTATAGCCGATATGATTCAGTAAAACTACTTGTATATATACAATAACGTTACAGTTTATAAGAAACTATAAAAACGCTGCAATATACCGTTATAATCACAATAATACCTCTTACTCTTCTGATTTATTACTTAATGTATACAAGCTACTTATAGATTGCAATTTTTCTAAAAGAATAGGATTTTATACTTCAATTGTAGTGAAAAAGCTATAATCAAACCGGTAAATAGCTAATATCAATAGAAAACACTACATTTTATGGGTTTAATATGCAATATGATACGAGTAAAACTACTTGTATATATACAATAACGCTACAGTTTACAAGAAACTATGAAAAACGCTTGCAATATACAGTTATATCACAATAAATAACCTCTTACTCTTCTATTTAATAGCTTAATGTAATGTAAGCTACTTATAGGTGCAAATTATTCTAAAAAGAGGATTTTATACTTCAATTTGTAGGAAAACAGCTATATATCACCGATAAATAGCTAATATCATTGAAAACACTACATTTTATGGGTTTATAGCAATATAATAAGTAAAACTACTAGTATATATATACAATAACGCTACAGTTTACAAGAAACTATGAAAAACGCTTGCAATATACCGTTATATCCCAAAAAATAACCTCCTACACTTCTATTTAATAGCTTAATGTAATGTAAGCTACTTATAGGTGCAAATTATTCTAAAAAGAGGATTTTATACCTCAATTTGTAGGAAAACAGCTATATATCACCGATAAATAGCTAATATCATTGAAAACACTACATTTTATGGGTTTATAGCAATATGATAAGTAAAACTACTTGTATATATACAATAACGCTACAGTTTACAAGAAACTATGAAAAACGCTTGGAATATACATTATATCACAATAAATTTACTCCTACTCTTCTATTTATTAGCTTAATCTAATGTAAGCTACTTATAGGTGCAAATTATTCTAAAAAGAGGATTGTATACTTCAATTTGTAGAAAAACAGCTATAATACGATAACTAGCTTTAAAACATTGAAAAAACTATATTTTATGGGTTATAGCAATAGATAAGTAAAAACTTGTAATATACAAAACGCTACATTTTTTAAAAAAACTTGAAAAAAATTGCAATATACCGTTAATCCCAATATATAACCTCTTTCTCTTTATTTTAAAAGCTTAAAGTAATGTAAACTTATGGTGCAAATTATTTATAAGAGGATTTTATACTTCAATTGAGGGAAAAATCATATATCACCCATATATAGCAAATCATTGAAAACACTACATTTTTTGGGTTTATAGCAAAATGATAAGTAAAAGACTTTACATATACAAAAAACGCTACAGTTTTCAAGAAAAATAGAAAAACGCTTGAAATACCGTTATATCAAATAAATAGCATCTTACTTTTATTTAAAAGCTTAAATTTAAATGTAAGCTACTTTTAGGTGCAAAATTCTAAAAAAAGGGTTTTATACTTCAATTTGTAGAAAAAAGCTATATATTATGATAACTAGCTAAAAATCATTTTAAAAAACTCTTTATGGGTTTTTTACAATATGTCAGTAAAAAATATTTATAATACAAAAAACCTACATTTTCAAAAACTATGAAAAACGCTTGCAATATACGTTATATCACAAATATAACCTCTTACTTTCTATTTAATAGCTTAATGTAAAATTTAAACTACTTATGGTGCAAATTTTTCTAAAAAGGGTTTATACTTTAATTTTTAGGAAAAAAACATTATCACCGATATATAGCTAAACTGAAAACCTAATTTTTTGGGTTTAAGCAATTGAAAGTAAAACACTTGTTTATACAAAAACGCTAAGTTTACAAAAAAACTATAAAAACGCTTTCAAATACCCTTATATTCACAATAAATAACATCTTTCCCTTCTTTTAATAGCTTAATGCAATGTAAGCTTTAATAGGTGCAAATTATTCTAAAAAGGTTTTTTTACTTCAAATTTTTAGAAAAACGCTATATATCACTGATAACTACTAAATCATTGAAAACACTACATTTTAGGGTTTATAGCAAAATGATAAGTAAAACTTTTTGTTATATACAATAACGCTACAGTTTTCAAGAAACTATGAAAAAAGCTTTCAAATACCGTTATATCAAAATATAACTCTTCTTTCATTTTTAAAAGCTTTGAATGAAGTCTCATAGGTGCAAATATTTTAAAAAAGGATTTTATACTTAATTTTTTGGAAAACACATATATCACCCATATATGCTAAAATTTATTTAAAACCTACATTTTTGTGTTTTTAGCAAATGACATAAAAAAACTTGTAATATACAATGAAGCTACAGTTGACAAGAAACATAAAAAACGCTTGCAAAATTCCAGTATTCACAATAAATAACCCCGTACTCTTTTATTAATAGCTTTTTGTAATGTAAGCACTTATGCTGCAAAATTTTTCTAAAAAAGGATTTTAGACTTTAATTTGTAGGAAAACAGTATATCTCACTGATAGCTAGCTAAATCATTGAAAAATTATTTTATGGGTTTATAGCAATATGATAAATAAAAAAATTTCTTGCATAATACAATAACGCTAGTTTTGAAAAACTATGAAAAAACGATTCAATATATGTTATATCAAATAAAAAACCTCTTTCTTTCTATTTAATAGCTTTAAAGTTGTAAGCACATATAGGTGCAAAATTTTTCTAAAAAAAAGGGTTTTTACCCCAATTTGTAGGAAAACGCTATATTCACCGAAAATAGCTAAAATCATTGAAAAAAACTACATTTTATGGGGATTAGCAAAAATAAAAAGAAAAAATTGTATATATACAAAAGTTACAGTTTTCAAGAAAAATATGAAAAAAAGCTTGCAAATACCCTTTTTATCACAATAAATAGCATCTTTCTCTTCTATTTAAAGTTTAAGAATGTAAGCTATAAGGTCAAATTTTCAAAAAAGTTTTACTTTTTTTTGTAGGAAAACAGCATTATCATGAAAACTAGCTAAAAAACATTGAAAAAAACCCCATTTATGGTTTATAGCAATATAATAAGTAACCCCCTTTTTATATATACAATAAAGCTACAGTTTACAAAAAACATGAAAACCCCCTTGCAATATACCGTTATATCATATAAAAACCCCTTTCTCTTCTATTTAATAGTTTAAGTAATGTAAGCTATTTTAGGTGCAAATTTTTATAAAGAGGGTTTTTCCCCTTTAATTTGTGGAAAACATCTAATATCACCGAATATAGCAATATTATTGAAAACATACATTTTATGGGTTTTTAGCAAAAATATAAGAAAAAAACTTGTATAATTCAATAAAGCTACAGTTTTCAAGAAACATGAAAAACGCTTTCAAAATACCCTATATCACAAAAAATAACATCTTACTCTTCTATTTAATAGCTTAAGCAATGTAAACTACTTTTTATAGGGGCAAATTATTCAAAAAAAAGGATTTTATACTTCAATTTGTAGAAAAAAAGCTATTACACTGATAATAGCTAAAATCGTAAACACTAATTTTTTGGGGTTTTTAGCTATATGATAAGTTAAAACTACTTGTATATATACATAACGCTACGTTTACAAAAAACTATGAAAAACGCTTGCAATATACCCTTATATACAAATATAAATCTTACTCTTCTATTTAATAGCTTAAGTAATGAAGCTATATAGGTGCAAAATATTCTAAAAAAAAGGGTTGTACTTCAAATTTGTAGGAAAAAAGCTATATCCACTGATAGCTAGCTAAAATAATTTAAAACATACATTTTTTTGGGTTTATAGCAATAGATAAGTAAAATTTACTTTAAAAATTTATATACAATAACGCTACAGTTGCAAGAAATATGAAAAACGCTTTCAAAATACCAGATTCACATAAAAAATCGTCCTTTCTATTTAATAGCTTATTGTAAGTAAGCTACTTTTAGGGGCAAAATTTTTTCTAAAAAGGGATTTTATACCTCAATTTTTAGGAAAAGCTATTTAAACACCGATAAAAATTTAAATCATTGAAAACACTAATTTTTTTGGGGATATAGCAAAAAAATAAGTAAAATACTTTTTATATAACAAAAACGTTACGTTTATAAAAACTATGAAAAACGCTTTCAAATTTTCCGTTATATCGCAAAAAAAACCTTTACTCTTCTATTAATAGCTTAATGTAATGTAAAACTACTTATAGGGGCAAATTATTCTAAAAAAAAGGAATTTTTTAAATTTTAATTTTTAGGGAAAAAAGCTAATTCACCGATATATAGCTATTATCATTGAAAAACTAAATTTTTTGTGTTTATAGCAAAATATCATAAAACTACTTTTATATATACAAATAACGCTCAGTTTTCAAGAAACTATGAAAAACGCTTGCAATATCCGTTTTTCACAATAATAACTCTTTCTTTCTATTAATAGTTAAGCAAAGTAATACTTTTTTAGGTGCAAATTATTCTATAAAGAGGATTTTATACTTCAATTTTTTAGGAAAACATTATATACACCATATATAGCTAAAATCATTTAAAAACCCAAAATTTTTTGGGTTTAACAAAGATAAGTAAAAACTATTGTTTTTATACAATAAAAGCTACAGTTTTCAAGAAACTATGAAAAACGCTTGCAAAATACCGTTTTTCACAAAAATAGCATCTTACTCTTTATTTAATAGCTTAAGCAAATTAAAATACTTTTAAGGTGCAAATTTTCTAAAAAGAGGATTTTTTACATCAATTTGTAGAAAAACGTTATAATACTGATAACTAGTAAAATCATTGAAAAATACATTTTTTGGGGGTTTTAGCAATTGATAAGTAAAACTACTTGTAATTAAATAACGTCAGTTTACAAGAAAATATGAAAAACGCTTGCAAAAACCGTTATATCCAATAATAAACCCCTTTCTCTTCTATTTAAAAGCTTAATGTAAGTAAGCTCTTTAGGTGCAAATTATTATATAAAGAGGTTTTAACTTCAATTTTTAAGAAACTCATATATCAGTATATAGCTAATTCATTTAAAAAATACATTTTAGGGTTTATAGATATAATAAGAAAACTACTTGTTTATACACTAACGCTACAAAGTTTTTCAAGAAAATATGAAAAAAAAGCTTGCAATATACCGTTATATCCAATAAATAACACTTACTCTTCTTTTAATAGCTTAAGCAATGAACTACTATATAGGTGCAAAAATTTCTAAAAAAAGGATTTTTTACTTCAATTTGTAGGAAACAGCTATAATACTGATAACTAGCTAAAATCATTTAAACACTCATTTTTTGGGTTTTTAGCAAAAGATAAATAAAACTACTTGTATATATACAAAAAAACGCTACAGTTTACAAGAAACATGAAAAACGGCAATATACCGTTATATCACAAAATATAAACCCCTTACTCTTTATTTAAAAGCATAATGAATGTAAGCTATCATAGGGGCAAATTATTCTAAAAAAAAGGGTTGTATACTTCAATTTGTAGGGAAAACAGCTATATATACCGATTTAGTAATATCATTTAAAACACTACATTTTTTGTGTTTTTTGAATATGATCAGTAAAATAATTGTATATATACATAACGCTACGTTGACAAGAAATATGAAAACGCTTGCAATATACCCGTATATCACAAAAAAAAACCTCGTACTCTTTATTTAATAGTTAAAGAATGTAAGTACTTATGCGCAAAATTTTTCTAAAAAAAAGGGTTTTAGACTTCAATTTTTAGGAAAACAGCTATATCTACTGAAGCTAGCTAAAAACATTTAAAAAACTACTTTTTTTGGGTTTTTTAGCAATATGATAAGTAAAATTTCTTGCATTATACAAAAAAGTTTCAGTTTTTGAAGAAATTGAAAAAACGCTTTCAATTATCGAATCACAATAAATAACCTCTTTCTCTTTATTTAATAGCTTAATGTAAAGTAAATACATATAGGGCAAATTATTCTAAAAAGAGTATTTAACTTCAATTTAGGAAAACGTATATTCACCGATAAAAAGTAATACATTGAAAAACACTACATTTTATAGGTTTGTAGCAATATGATAAGTAAAACTGCTTTTATATATACAATAACGTTACAGTTTATAAGAACTATGAAAAACGCTTGCAATATACCGTTATATCACAATAATAACCTCTTACTCTTCTATTTAATAGCTTAATGTAATGTAAGCTACTTATGGTGCAAAAATTTTTCTAAAAAGAGATTTTATACCTCAATTTGTAGGAAACAGCTATATATCACCGCTAAATAGCTAATATCATTGAAAACACTACATTTTATGGGTTTATAGCAATATAATAAGTACAACTACTTGTATATATACAATAACGCTACAGTTACAAGAAACAATGAAAACGCTTGCAATATACCGTTATATCACAATAAATAACTCTTACTCTTCATTTTAATACTTAATGTAATGTAAGCTACTTATAGGTGCAAATTATTCTAAAAGAGGATTTTATACTTCAATTTGTAGGAAAACAGCTATATATCACGATAAATAGCTAATTCATTGAAAACACTACATTTTATGGGTTTTATAGCATATAATAAGTAAAACTACTAGTATATATATACAATACGCTACAGTTTACAAGAAACTATGAAACGCTTGCAATATACCGTTATATCCCAAAAAATAACCTCCTACACTTCTATTTAATAGCTTAATGTAATGTAAGCTACTTATAGGTGCAAATTATTCTAAAAAGAGGATTTTATACTCAATTTGTAGAAAACAGCTATAATCACCGAATAATAGCTAATATCATTGAAACACTACATTTTATGGGTTAATAGCAATATGATAAAAACTACTTGTATATATACAATAACGCTACAGTTTACAAAACTATGAAAAACGCTTGGAATATACATTATATCACAATAATTTACTCTACTCTTCTATTTATTAGCTTAATCTAATGTAAGCTACTTATAGTGCAAATTATTCTAAAAAGAGGATTGTATACTTCAATTTGTAGGACAACAGCTATATATCACCGATAAAGCTAATATCATTGAAAACACTACATTTTATAGGTTTATAGCAATATGATAAGTAAAACTACTTGTATATATACAATAACGCTACAGTTTACAAGAAACTATGAAAAACGCTTGCAATATACCGTTATATCACAATATATAACCTCTTACTCTTCTATTTAATAGCTTAATGTAATGTAAGCTACTTATAGGTGCAAATTATTCTATAAAGAGGATTTTATACTTCAATTTGTAGGAAAACATCTATATATCCCGATATAATAGCTAATATCATTGAAACACTACATTTTATGTGTTTATAGCAATATGATAAGTTAAACTACTTGTATATATACAATAACGCTACAGTTTACAAGAAACTATGAAAAACGCTTGCAATATACCGTTATATTACAATAAATAACATTTTACTCTTCTATTTAATAGCTTAATGCAATGTAAGCTACTTATAGGTGCAAATTATTCTAAAAAGAGGATTTTATACTTCAATTTGTAGAAAAACAGCTATATATCACTGATAACTAGCTTAAATCATTGAAAACACTATATTTTATGGGTTTATAGCAATATGATAAGTAAAACTACTTGTATATATACAATAACGCTACAGTTTATAAGAAACTATGAAAAACGCTTGCAATATACCGTTATATCCCAATATATAACCTCTTACTCTTCTATTTAATAGCTTAATGTAATGTAAGCTACTTATAGGTGCAAATTATTCTATAAAGAGGATTTTATACTTCAATTTGTAGGAAAACATCTATATATCACCGATATATAGCTAATATCATTGAAAACACTACATTTTATGGGTTTATAGCAATATGATAAGTAAAAGTACTTGTACATATACAATAACGCTACAGTTTACAAGAAACTATGAAAAACGCTTGCAATATACCGTTATATCACAATAAATAGCATCTTACTCTTCTATTTAATAGCTTAATTGAATGTAAGCTACTTATAGGTGCAAATTATTCTAAAAAGAGGATTTTATACTTCAATTTGTAGAAAAACAGCTATATATTACTGATAACTAGCTAAAATCATTGAAAACCTACATTTTATGGGTTTATAGCATATGATAAGTAAAACTACTTGTATATATAAATAACGCTTACAGTTTTACAAGAACTATGAAAACGCTTGCAATATACCGTTATATCACAATATATAACCTCTTACTCTTCTATTTAATAGCTTAATGTATTAAGCTACTTATAGGTGCAAATTATTCTATAAAGAGGATTTATATACTTCAATTTGTAGGAAAACATCTATATATCAACCGATATATAGCTAATATCATTGAAACCTACATTTTATGGTTTATAGCAATATGATAATAAACTACTTGTATATATACATACGCTACAGTTTACAAGAAACTATGAAAAACGCTTGCAATAATACCGTTATATCACAATAAATACATCTTACTCTTCTATTTATAGCTTAATGCAATGTAAGCTACTTATTATAGGTGCAAATTATTCTAAAAGAGATTTTATACTTCAATTTGTAGAAAAACAGCTATATATCACTGATAACTAGCTAAAATCATTGAAAACACTACATTTTATGGTTTATAGCAATATGATAAGTAAAACTACTTGTATATATACATAACGCTACAGTTTACAAGAAACTATGAAAAAAGCTTGCAATATACCGTTATATCACAATATATAACATCTTATCTTCTATTTAATAGCTTAATGTAATGTAAGCTACTCATAGGTGCAAATTATTCTAAAAAAGGATTGTATACTTCAATTTGTAGGAAACAGCTATATATCACCGATATATAGCTAATATCATTTGAAAACACTACATTTTATGTGTTTATAGCAATATGATCAGTAAAACTACTTGTATATATACAATGAAGCTACAGTTGACAAGAAACTATGAAAAGCGCTTGCATATACCAGTATATCACAATAATAACCTCGTACTCTTCTATTTAATAGCTTAATGTAATGTAAGCTACTTATAGCTGCAATTATTCTAAAAAAAGGATTTTAGACTTCAATTTTGTAGGAAAACAGCTATATCTCACTGATAGCTAGCTAAATCATTGAAAACACTATATTTTATGGTTTTATAGCAAAATGATATAAAATTACTTGCATATATACAATAACGCTACAGTTTAGAAGAAACTATGAAAACGATTGCAATATATCGTTATATCACAATAAATAACCTCTTACTCTTCTATTTAATAGCTTAATGTATGTAAGCTACATATAGTGCAATTATTCTAAAAAGAGGATTTTATACCTCAATTTGTAGGAAAACAGCTATATATCACCGATAATAGCTAATATCATTGAAAACACTACATTTTATGGGTATATAGCAATATAATAAGTAAAATACTTGTATATATACAATAACGTTACAGTTTATAAGAAACTATGAAAAACGCTTGCAATATACCGTTATATCGCAATAAATAACTCTTACTCTTCTATTTAATAGCTTAATGTAATGTAAGCTATTATAGGTGCAAATTATTCTAAAAAAAGGATTGTATACTTCAATTTGTAGGAAAACAGCTATATATCACCGATATATAGCTTAATACATTGAAAACACTACATTTTATGTGTTTATAGCAATATGATCAGTAAAACTACTTGTATATATACAATAACGCTACAGTTTCAAGAAACTATGAAAACGCTTGCAAATACCGTTTAATCACAATAAATAACATCTTACTCTTTTATTTAATAGTTAATGCAATGTAAGCTACTTATTATAGGTGCAAATTATTCTATAAAGAGGATTTTATACTTCAATTTGTAGAAAACATCTATATATCACCGATATATAGCTATATCATTGAAAAACTACATTTTATCGGTTTATAGCAATATGATAAGTAAAACTACTTTGTATATATACAATAACGCTACAGTTTTACAAGAAACTATGAAAAACGCTTGCAATATACCGTTATATCACAATAAATAGTATCTTACTCTTCTATTTAATAGCTTAATGCAATGTAAGCTACTTATAGGTGCAAATTATTCTAAAAAGAGGATTTTATACATCAATTGTAGAAAAACAGCTATATATCACTGATAACTAGCTAAATAAATCATTGAAAACACTACATTTATGGTTTATAGCATATGATAAGTAAACTACTTGTATATATCAATAACGCTACAGTTTACAAGAAACTATGAAAAACCTTGCAATATACCGTTATATCACAATATATAACCTCTTACTCTTCTATTTAATAGCTTAATGTAATGTAAGCTACTTATAGGTGCAAATTATTTTTATAAAGGGGTTTTATACTTCAATTTGTAGGAAAACATCTATATATCACCGATATATAGCTAATATCATTGAAAACACTACATTTTATGGGTATATAGCAATATAAAAAGTAAAATACTTGTATATTACAATAACGTTTTCAGTTTATAAGAAACTATGAAAAACGCTTGCCAATACCGTTATATCGCAATAAATAACCTCTTACTCTTCTATTTAATACTTAATCTTTAATTAATACTTATATAAGGTGAAATACATTTATAAGGGATTTTATACTTCAATTGTAGAAAAACTATATATTACGATATATAGCTAATCATTTTAGAAAAACCTAATTTATCGGTATAAAATAGAAACATTAAACTATTAATTTTAATGTTAAGTATTATAAAATAAAACATACTGTTTTACAATTACCGTAACCTAATTCAAAATATGAAACTCTTTGCAATATACCTTATATGTAAGATATTATAGTCAATTATTTAAAAAGATTTTAAATCAATTTTATAAAAAACTATAACAGCTGATATACTTAAAATTTGAAAACACATTTTATGATTTATAGCGAATTAGAATAATGAAAACTAAATTTAATACTCATTTAAAAGAACTATGAAAACGCTTATTACCGTTATAATCACAAAAATAACCTCTTACTCTTCTATTTATTAGCTTAATGTAATGTAAGCTCTTATAGGTGCAAATTTTTCTAAAAAGGGATTTTATACTTCAATTTGTAGGAAAACAGCTATATATCACCGGTAAATAGCTAATATCATAGAAAACACTACATTTTATGGGTTTTATAGCAATATGATAAGTAAAACTACTTGTATATATACAATAACGCTACAGTTTACAAGAAACTATGAAAAACGCTTGGAATATACAGTTATATCACAGAAAATTTCCTCTTATTCTTCTATTTATTAGCTTAATGTAATGTAAGCTACTTATAGGTGCAAATTATTCTAAAAAGATTTTATACTTATATTTGTAGGAAAACAGCTATATATCACTGATAACTAGCTAAAATCATTGAAAACACTACATTTTATGGCTTTATAGCAATATAATAAGTACACTACTTGTATATATACAATAACGCTACAGTTTACAGAACTATGAACCCGCTTGCAATATACCGTTATATATAAATATAAATAACCTCTTACTCTTCTATTTAATAGCTTAATGTAATGTAAGCTACTTAAAGGTGCAAATTATTCTATAAAAGGATTTTTATCCTTCAATTTGTGAAAACATCTATATATCACCGATATATAGCTAATATCATTGAAAACACTACATTTTATAGGGTTTATAGCAATATGATAAGTAAAACTACTTGTATATTACAATAACGCTACAGTTTACAAGAACTATGAAAAACGCTTGCAATATACCGTTATATCACAATAAATACATCTTACTCTTCTATTTATGCTTAATGCAATGTAAGCTACTTATTATAGGTGCAAATTATTCTAAAAAGAGGATTTTATACTTCAATTTGTAGAAAACAGCTATATAATCACTGATAAACTAGCTAAAATCATTGTAAACACTACATTTTATGGGTTTATAGCTATATGATAAGTAAAACTACTTGTATATATACAATACCTACAGTTTACACGAACTATGAAAAAACGCTTGCATATACCGTTAATCACAATATATAACCTCTTACTCTTCTATTTATAGCTTAATGTAATGTAAGCTACTCATAGTGCAAATTATTCTAAAGAAAAGGAATTGTATACTTCATTTGTAGGAAACAGCTATATCTCACTGATAGCTAGCTAAAATAATTGAAACACTACATTTTATGGTTTATAGCAAATTGATAAGTAAATTTACTTGTATATATACAATAACGCTACAGTTGACAAGAACTATGAAAAGCGCTTGCAATATACCAGTATATCCGATAAATAACCTCGTACTCTTCTATTTAATAGCTTATTGTAATGTAAGCTACTTATAGGTGCAAATTATTCTAAAAAGAGATTTTATACCTCAATTTGTAGGAAAACAGCTATATATCACCGATAAATAGCTAATATCATTGAAAACACTACATTTTATGGGTATATAGCAATATAATAGTAAAACTACTTGTATATATACAATAACGTTACAGTTTATAAGAAACTATGAAAACGCTTGCAATATACCGTTATATCGCAATAAATACCTCTTACTCTTCTATTTAATGCTTAATGTAATGTAAGCTACTTATAGGTGCAAATTATTCTAAAAAAAGGATTGTATACTTCAATTTGTAGAAAACAGCTATATATCACCGATATATAGCTATTATCATTGAAAACACTACATTTTATGTGTTTATATAGCAATATGATTCAGTAAACTACTTGTATATATACAATAACGCTACAGTTTACAAGAAACTATGAAAAACGCTTGCATATACCGTTTATATCACAATAATAACATCTTACTCTTCTATTTAATAGCTTAATGCAATGTAAGCTACTTATTATAGGTTCAAATTATTCTATAAAGAGGATTTTATACTTCAATTTGTAGGAAAACATCTATATATCACCAAAATATAGCTAATATCATTGAAAACACACACATTTATGGTTTATAGCAATATGATAAGTAAACTACTTTTATATTACAATAACGCTACAGTTTTACAAGAACTATGAAAAACGCTTGCAATATACCGTTATATCACAATAAATAGCATCTTACTCTTCTATTTAATAGCTTAATGCAATGTAAGCTACTTATAGGTGCAAATTATCTAAAAAGAGGATTTTATACATCAATTTGTAGAAAAACAGTTATATATCACTGATAACTAGCTAAAATCATTGAAACACTACATTTTTATGGGTTTATAGCAATATGATAAGTAAAAATACTTGTATATATACAATAACGCTACAGTTTACAAGAAACTATGAAAAACGCTTGCAATATACCGTTATATCACAATTAATAACCTCTTACTCTTCTATTTAATAGCTTAATGTAATGTAAGCTACTTATAGGTGCAAATTATTATATAAAGAGGATTTTATACTTCAATTTGTAAGAAAACATCTATATATCACCGATATATAGCTAATATCATTGAAAACACTACATTTTATGGGTTTATAGATATATGATAAGTAAAACTACTTGTATATATACACTATACGCTACAACATTTACAAGAAACTATGAAAACGCTTGCAATATACCGTTATATCAAATAAATAACATCTTACTCTTCTATTTAAAGCTTAATGCAATGTAAGCTACTTTATATAGGTGCAAATTATTCTAAAAGAGGATTTTATACTTCAATTTGTAGGAAAACAGCTTATATCACTGATAACTAGCTAAAATCATTGAAAACACTACATTTTATGGTTTAATAGCAATATGATAAGTAAACTACTTGTATATATACAATAACGCTACAGTTTTACAAGAAACTATGAAAAACGCTTGCAAAATACCGTTATATCACAATATATAACCTCTTACTCTTCTATTTAATAGCATAATGTAATGTAAGCTACTCATAGGTGGCAAATTATTCTAAAAAAAGGATTGATACTTCAATTTGTAGGAAAACAGCTATATACACCGATATATAGCTAATATCATTGAAAACACTACATTTTATGTGTTTATAGCAATATGATCAGTAAACTAATGTATATATACAATAACGCTACAGTTGACAAGAAACTATGAAAAGCGCTTGCAATATACCAGTATATCACAATAAAAAACCTCGTACTCTTCTATTTAATAGCTTAATGTAATGTAAGCTACTTATATCAAAATTTTTCTAAAAAAAAGGGGTTTTATACTTTAATTTTTGAAAACGCTATAAACCCCGATAAAAAAGTAAAACTTGAAAACATACTTTTTTGGGTTTTTCAATTAATAACAAAACTACTTGTATTTATACAAAAAAAGCTACAGTTTACAAAAAACTATGAAAACGCTTGCAATATACCGTTATATCCCCAAAAAAAAACCTCCTACACTTTTTATTTAATAGCTTAATGTAATTAAAGCTATTTTAGTGCAATTATTCTAAAAAAAAGGATTTTAACTTCAATTTGTAGGAAAACAGCTATATATCCCGATAAAACTAATAAATTTAAAACACACATTTTTTGGGTTTTTAAACAATTGATAAATAAAAAATACTTTTATATATACAATAACGCTACAGTTTACAAGAAACTATGAAAAAAAGCTTTGGGAAATAAAATTTTAAACACAAAAATTTTCTCCTACTCTTTATTTATTAGCTTATGTAATGTAAGCTACTTAAGGTGCAAATTATTCTAAAAAAAGGGATTGATCTTCAATTTGTAGGAAAACAGCTAATTCCCCAAAATAGCTAAAAATTTATTGAAAAAAACTACATTTTAGGTTTAAGCAATATGATAAGTAAAATACTTGTATAATTTCAATAACGCTACAGTTTACAAAAACATAAAAACGCTTGCAATAAACCCTTTTATCACAAAATAACATCTTACTCTTCTATTTAAAGCTTAAAGCAAAGTAAATACTTTTTATAGGGGCAAATATTCTAAAAAAAAAGGGTTTTTTACTTCAATTTTTTAAAAAACACATATATCACTGTAACTAGCTAAAAAACTTGAAAACCTACATTTTTTGGGGTTTTTAGCAATATGAAGTAAAAATACTTTTATATATCAAAACGCACATTTTTCAAGAAACTTTTTGAAAAACGCTTTCAATATACCGTTATATCCAATTTTAAAACCCCTTACTTTCTATTTAATAGCTTAATGTAATGTAAGCTATTATAGGGGCAATTATTTTAAAAAAAAAATTTTATCCCCAATTTTTGGGAAAAAATATATTCACCCATTTTATAAAATTTATTGAAAACACTACATTTTATGGTTTTAGGGAAAATGATCGTAAAAATACTTGTATATATACAAAAAGCTACAGTTGACAGAAACTATGAAAAACGCTTGCAAAATACAGTATAACACAATAAATACCTCGATCCTATTTAATACAAAGTAAGTAAGCACTTATACTGCAAATTATTTTAAAAAAGGATTTTATTTCAATTTGTAGGAAAAAGCTATATCTCACTGTACTAGCTAAATCATTGAAAACCTAAATTTTTTTGGGTTTTTATAGCAATATGATAAATAAAATTACTTGTATAATACTAAACGCACAGTATAAAGAAACTATAAAAACGCTTGCAATATTCGTTATTCCAATAAAAAAACCTCTTACTTTTATTTAAAAGCTTAATGTAATGTAAACTACATATGGGGCAATTATTCTAAAAAAGGATTTTAACTTCAATTTGTAGGAAAACGCTATTACACCGATAAATAGTAATTTCATTTAAAACCTACATTTTATAGGTTTGAGCAATTATAAATAAAAAATGTTGTATATTACAAAAGTTACAGTTTATAAGAAACTTGAAAAACGTTGCAATATACCGTTCACTTCTATTATTAGCTTAAAGTAATGTAACTAATTTAGGTGCAAATTATTCTAAAAAAAGGGGTATACTTAAAATTTTGGAAAAAGATATATACACCGATAATAGCTAAAATTATTGAAAAAACTACTTTTATAGGTTTATAGAATGATAAGTAAAACTACTTTTATATATACAATACGTTACAGTTTTTTAAGAAACATGAAAAAAGCTTGCAATATCCGTTTTTATACAATAAAAAACCTCTTACTCTTCTTTAAAAGCTTTAAAGTAATTAAGCTATTTTAGGGGCAAAAAAATTTTAAAAAAGGATTTTTCTTCAATTGTAGGGAAAAAAAGCTATATATCACCGATAAAAAGCAAAATCATTGAAAACATACATTTTTTAGGTTATAGCAATCTGATAAGCAAAAAAAACTTGTATATATATACAATAACGCACAGTTTTTCAAAAAACAATGGAAAAAAAGCTTGCAAATACCGTTTATCAAATAAATAACCTCTTTCTTCTATTTAATAGCTAATGTAAGTAAGCTACTTATATTTGCAAATTATTTTAAAAAGAGGTTTTAACTTAATTTGTAGGAAAAGCTATTATCACCCATATTAGCAATATCATTGAAAACATACATTTTATGGGTTTTTTCAATATGATAAGTAAAGCTATTGTTATACACAATAACGTACAGTTTAGAAGAAACTTTGAAAAACGCTTGCAATATACCCTTTTATCACAATAAAATAACCTCTTTCTCTTTATTTAATAGTTTAAAGAAAAGTAACTTTATAGGTGGAAATTATTTTAAAAAAAGGATTTTATATTCAATTTGTAGGAAAAAGCTATAAATTTTTCGATAAAGCTAATTCATTGAAAACCTAATTTTATGGGTTTATAGCAAAATGAAAATAAAGCTACTTGTATTATCAATAACGTACAGTTTACAAGAAACTATGAAAAAGCTTTTGGGAAAATCAGTTTTTTCCAATAATTTCCTTATTCTTCTATTTATTAGCTTAAAGTAATGTAAGCTACTTTAGGGGCTAATTTTTCTAAAAAAGAAATTTTTTACTTAATTTGTAGAAAACAGCTTATATCCTGATAACTAGCTAAAATCATTGAAACACTACATTTTTTGGGTTTAAAAGGGAATATTTAAAGGGAAAAAAACCTTTTTTTTTATTTTACAAATAACGCTTTCCCGTTTACAAGAAAAATTTTTAAAAAAAAGTTGCAATATACCGTTAAATCACAATATAAGGGCCTCTTACTCTTTTTAAATTTTTTTTTTTAGGCCCTTTAAGTAAAGTAAACTACTTATAGGTGGGAAAATTTTTTCTTTTAAGGGGGATTTTATACCTTTAATTTGTAGGGAAAAAAAATTTTATATATCACCGGGTATAAGCTAATTTTTCCTTGGGAAAAAACTACCCTTTTATGGGTTTTAAAAGCAATGATAAGTAAAACCCACTTGTAAATTTTCAATAAAGCTTTCAGTTTACAAGAAACTAAAAAAAAACGCTTGCAATATACCCTTATATCACAATAAAATAAAATCTTACTCTTCTATTTAAAAAGCTTAATGCAATGTAACTCTTTTTATTTGGTTCAAAATTTTTCTAAAAAAAGGAATTTTTTTACTTCAATTTGGGAAAAAAAACAGCTATATATCACTGGGTAACTACTAAATCCTTGGAAAAAAACTAAATTTAGGGTTTTTTAGCAATAGTTTAAATAAAAATAAAAAATGAATATACAATAAAAGCTACAGTTTTTCAAGAAACTATGAAAAAAAGCCCTTTCCAAAATAAACCCTTATATCACAATATATAACCTCCCTTTCTCTTTCTATTTAATAGCTTTTAAGTAATTAAGTACTCATAGGTGCAAAAATTTTTCTAAAAAAAGGAGTATACTTCAAAAATTTTTTTTTAAGGGAAAAAAGCTATTTTATCCCGATATATAGCTAATATCTTGAAAACACTAATTTTTTGTGTTTTTAGCAATATGATCCCGTAAAACTACTTGTATAAAAACAATAAAACGTACGTTGACAAGAAAACTATGAAAAAACGCTTTCAATATAAACCCTATATCACAATAAATAACCTCGTACTTTCTATTTTAAAAGCTTAATGTAAGTAAGGGTACTTATAGCCCCGCAAATTATTCTAAAAAGGGTTTTAGACTTCAAATTTTTAGGAAAAAAAGCTATTTTCTTAATGAAGGAAACCCAAAAACATTGAAAACATAAAATTTTAAAGGGGTTTTTAGCAAAATGTAAAGTAAAAATTTCTTGTATTATACAAAAAAAGCTACAGTTTACAAAATACTAAAAAAAAACGCTTGCCCAAAAATCCGTTATATCCCCAATAAATAAACCCCCCTTTCTTCCCATTTAATACTTATTGTAATTTTAAGCTACTTTTTAAAGGGGCAAATTATTCTAAAAAAGGTTTTATACCCCAATTTGTAGGAAAAAAAAGCCCATATATCACCATAAAAAGCTAAATTTCATTGAAAAAAATACATTTTTTGGGTTAAAAATAGCAATATAATAAGTAAAACTACTTGTTTTATACAATAACGCTACAGTTTACAAGAAAAATATGAAAAACGCTTGCAAAAATTTCCGTTATATTACAATAAATAACATCTTACTCTTCTATTTAATAGCTTAATGCAATGTAAGCTACTTATTATAGGGGCAAATTATTCTATAAAGAGGATTTTATACATTCAATTTGTAGGAAAACATCTATATATCACCGATATATAGCTAATATCATTGAAAACACTACATTTTATGGGTTTATGCAATAGATATAGTAAAACTACTTGTATATATACAATAACGCTACAGTTTACAAGAAAACTATGAAAAACGCTTGCAATATACCGTTATATCACAATAAATAGCATCTTACTCTTCTATTTAATAGCTTAATGCAATGTAAGCTACTTATAGGTGCAAATTATTCTAAAAAGAGGATTTTATACATCAATTTGTAGAAAAACAGCTATATATCACTGATAACTAGCTAAAATCATTGAAAACACTACATTTTATGGGTTTATAGCAATATGATAAGTAAAACTACTTGTATATATACAATAACGCTACAGTTTACAAGAAACTATGAAAAACGCTTGCAATATACCGTTATATCACAATATATAACCTCTTACTCTTCTATTTAATAGCTTAATGTAATGTAAGCTACTTATAGGTGCAAATTATTCTATAAAGAGGATTTTATACTTCAATTTGTAGGAAAACATCTATATATCACCGATATATAGCTAATATCATTGAAAACACTACATTTTATGGGTTTATAGATATATGATAAGTAAAACTACTTGTATATATACAATAACGCTACAGTTTACAAGAAACTATGAAAAACGCTTGCAATATACCGTTATATCACAATAAATAACATCTTACTCTTCTATTTAATAGCTTAATGCAATGTAAGCTACTTATTATAGGTGCAAATTATTCTAAAAAGAGGATTTTATACTTCAATTTGTAGGAAAACAGCTATATATCACTGATAACTAGCTAAAATCATTGAAAACACTACATTTTATGGGTTTATAGCAATATGATAAGTAAAACTACTTGTATATATACAATAACGCTACAGTTTACAAGAAACTATGAAAAACGCTTGCAATATATCGTTATATCACAATAAATAACCTCTTACTCTTCTATTTAATAGCTTAATGTAATGTAAGCTACATATAGGTGCAAATTATTCTAAAAAGAGTATTTTATACTTCAAGTTGTAGGAAAACAGCTATATATCACCGATAAATAGCTAATATCATTGAAAACACTACATTTTATAGGTTTGTAGCAATATGATAAGTAAAACTGCTTGTATATATACAATAACGTTACAGTTTATAAGAAACTATGAAAAACGCTTGCAATATACCGTTATATCACAATAAATAACCTCTTACTCTTCTATTTAATAGCTTAATGTAATGTAAGCTACTTATAGGTGCAAATTATTCTAAAAAGAGGATTTTATACTTCAATTTGTAGGAAAACAGCTATATATCACCGCTAAATAGCTAATATCATTGAAAACACTACATTTTATGGGTTTATAGCAATATAATAAGTAAAACTACTTGTATATATACAATAACGCTACAGTTTACAAGAAACTATGAAAAACGCTTGCAATATACCGTTATATCACAATAAATAACCTCTTACTCTTCTATTTAATAGCTTAATGTAATATAAGCTACTTATAGGTACTAATTATTCTAAAAAGAGGATTTTATACTTCAATTTGTAGGAAAACAGCTATATATTTTCGATAAATAGCTAATATCATTGAAAACACTACATTTTATGGGTTTATAGCAATATGATAAGTAAAGCTACTTGTATATATACAATAACGCTACAGTTTACAAGAAACTATGAAAAACGCTTGAAATATACATTATATCGCAATAAATTTACTCCTACTCTTCTATTTATTAGCTTAATGTAATGTAAGCTACTTATAGGTGCAAATTATTCTAAAAAAAGGATTGTATACTTCAATTTGTAGGAAAACAGCTATATATCAACGATAAATAGCTAATATCATTGAAAACACTACATTTTATAGGTTTATAGCAATATGATCAGTAAAACTACTTGTATATATACAATAACGTTACAGTTTATAAGAAACTATGAAAAACGCTTGCAATATACCGTTATATCACAATAAATAACCTCTTACTCTTCTATTTATTAGCTTAATGTAATGTAAGCTACTTATAGGTGCAAATTTTTCTAAAAAGAGGATTTTATACTTCAATTTGTAGGAAAACAGCTATATATCACCGGTAAATAGCTAATATCATAGAAAACACTACATTTTATGGGTTTATAGCAATATGATAAGTAAAACTACTTGTATATATACAATAACGCTACAGTTTACAAGAAACTATGAAAAACGCTTGGAATATACAGTTATATCACAGAAAATTTCCTCTTATTCTTCTATTTATTAGCTTAATGTAATGTAAGCTACTTATAGGTGCAAATTATTCTAAAAAAGGATTTTATACTTATATTTGTAGGAAAACAGCTATATATCACTGATAACTAGCTAAAATCATTGAAAACACTACATTTTATGGCTTTATAGCAATATAATAAGTAACACTACTTGTATATATACAATAACGCTACAGTTTACAAGAAACTATGAAACCCGCTTGCAATATACCGTTATATCACAATAAATAACCTCTTACTCTTCTATTTAATAGCTTAATGTAATGTAAGCTACTTATAGGTGCAAATTATTCTATAAAGAGGATTTTATACTTTGTGTTTGGTGGGCCTTCGGCCCACCAAACACAAAGTATAAAATCCTACTAAAGTATAAAATCCTACACTACATTTTATGGGTTTATAGCAATATGATAAGTAAAACTACTTGTATATATACAATAACGCTACAGTTTACAAGAAACTATGAAAAACGCTTGCAATATACCGTTATATCACAATATATAACCTCTTACTCTTCTATTTAATAGCTTAATGTAATGTAAGCTACTCATAGGTGCAAATTATTCTAAAAAAAGGATTGTATACTTCAATTTGTAGGAAAACAGCTATATCTCACTGATAGCTAGCTAAAATAATTGAAAACACTACATTTTATGGGTTTATAGCAATATGATAAGTAAAATTACTTGTATATATACAATAACGCTACAGTTGACAAGAAACTATGAAAAGCGCTTGCAATATACCAGTATATCACGATAAATAACCTCGTACTCTTCTATTTAATAGCTTATTGTAATGTAAGCTACTTATAGGTGCAAATTATTCTAAAAAGAGGATTTTATACCTCAATTTGTAGGAAAACAGCTATATATCACCGATAAATAGCTAATATCATTGAAAACACTACATTTTATGGGTATATAGCAATATAATAAGTAAAACTACTTGTATATATACAATAACGTTACAGTTTATAAGAAACTATGAAAAACGCTTGCAATATACCGTTATATCGCAATAAATAACCTCTTACTCTTCTATTTAATAGCTTAATGTAATGTAAGCTACTTATAGGTGCAAATTATTCTAAAAAAAGGATTGTATACTTCAATTTGTAGGAAAACAGCTATATATCACCGATATATAGCTAATATCATTGAAAACACTACATTTTATGTGTTTATAGCAATATGATCAGTAAAACTACTTGTATATATACAATAACGCTACAGTTTACAAGAAACTATGAAAAACGCTTGCAATATACCGTTATATCACAATAAATAACATCTTACTCTTCTATTTAATAGCTTAATGCAATGTAAGCTACTTATTATAGGTGCAAATTATTCTATAAAGAGGATTTTATACTTCAATTTGTAGGAAAACATCTATATATCACCGATATATAGCTAATATCATTGAAAACACAACATTTTATGGGTTTATAGCAATATGATAAGTAAAACTACTTGTATATATACAATAACGCTACAGTTTACAAGAAACTATGAAAAACGCTTGCAATATACCGTTATATCACAATAAATAGCATCTTACTCTTCTATTTAATAGCTTAATGCAATGTAAGCTACTTATAGGTGCAAATTATTCTAAAAAGAGGATTTTATACATCAATTTGTAGAAAAACAGCTATATATCACTGATAACTAGCTAAAATCATTGAAAACACTACATTTTATGGGTTTATAGCAATATGATAAGTAAAACTACTTGTATATATACAATAACGCTACAGTTTACAAGAAACTATGAAAAACGCTTGCAATATACCGTTATATCACAATATATAACCTCTTACTCTTCTATTTAATAGCTTAATGTAATGTAAGCTACTTATAGGTGCAAATTATTCTATAAAGAGGATTTTATACTTCAATTTGTAGGAAAACATCTATATATCACCGATATATAGCTAATATCATTGAAAACACTACATTTTATGGGTTTATAGATATATGATAAGTAAAACTACTTGTATATATACACTAACGCTACAACAGTTTACAAGAAACTATGAAAAACGCTTGCAATATACCGTTATATCACAATAAATAACATCTTACTCTTCTATTTAATAGCTTAATGCAATGTAAGCTACTTATTATAGGTGCAAATTATTCTAAAAAGAGGATTTTATACTTCAATTTGTAGGAAAACAGCTATATATCACTGATAACTAGCTAAAATCATTGAAAACACTACATTTTATGGGTTTATAGCAATATGATAAGTAAAACTACTTGTATATATACAATAACGCTACAGTTTACAAGAAACTATGAAAAACGCTTGCAATATACCGTTATATCACAATATATAACCTCTTACTCTTCTATTTAATAGCTTAATGTAATGTAAGCTACTCATAGGTGCAAATTATTCTAAAAAAAGGATTGTATACTTCAATTTGTAGGAAAACAGCTATATATCACCGATATATAGCTAATATCATTGAAAACACTACATTTTATGGGTTTATAGCAATATGATAAGTAAAATTACTTGCATATATACAATAACGCTACAGTTTAGAAGAAACTATGAAAAACGCTTGCAATATATCGTTATATCACAATAAATAACCTCTTACTCTTCTATTTAATAGCTTAATGTAATGTAAGCTACATATAGGTGCAAATTATTCTAAAAAGAGTATTTTATACTTCAAGTTGTAGGAAAACAGCTATATATCACCGATAAATAGCTAATATCATTGAAAACACTACATTTTATAGGTTTGTAGCAATATGATAAGTAAAACTGCTTGTATATATACAATAACGTTACAGTTTATAAGAAACTATGAAAAACGCTTGCAATATACCGTTATATCACAATAAATAGCCTCTTACTCTTCTATTTAATAGCTTAATGTAATGTAAGCTACTTATAGGTGCAAATTATTCTAAAAAGAGGATTTTATACTTCAATTTGTAGGAAAACAGCTATATATCACTGATAACTATCTAAAATCATTGAAAACACTACATTTTATGAGTTTAGCGCAATATAGTAGGTAAAACTATTTGTATATATACAATAACGCTACAGTTTAGAAGAAACTATGAAAATCGCTTGCAATATACCGTTATATTACAATAAATAACCTCTTACTCTTCTATTTAATAGCTTAATGTAATGTAAGCTACATATAGGTGCAAATTATTCTAAAAAGAGGATTTTATACTTCAATTTGTAGGAAAACAGCTATATATCACCGATAAATAGCTAATATCATTGAAAACACTACATTTTATAGGTTTGTAGCAATATGATAAGTAAAACTGCTTGTATATATACAATAACGTTACAGTTTATAAGAAACTATGAAAAACGCTTGCAATATACCGTTATATCACAATAAATAACCTCTTACTCTATTATTTAATAGCTTAATGTAATGTAAGCTACTTATAGGTGCAAATTATTATAAAAAGATGATTTTATACTTCAATTTGTAGGAAAACAGCTATATATCACTGATAACTATCTAAAATCATTGAAAACACTACATTTTATGGGTTTAGCGCAATATAGTAGGTAAAACTATTTGTATATATACAATAACGCTACAGTTTAGAAGAAACTATGAAAAACGCTTGCAATATACCGTTATATCACAATAAATAACCTCTTACTCTTCTATTTAAAAGCTTAATGCAATGTAACTACTTTTTAAGTGCAAATTTTCTAAAAGAGGATTTTATACTTCAATTTGTAAAAAACGCTATTTTCACTGATAAATAGTAAAATCATTGAAAAACTACATTTTTAGGGGTTATAGCAAATGTAAGTAAAAATACTTGTTAATACAATAACGCTACAGTTTACAAAAACTATGAAAAACGCTTGCAAAAAACCTTTTTTTCACAAAAATAAAACCCCTTTTCTCTTCATTTTAAAAGCTTAAAGTAATGTAACTACTTAAGGTGCAATTAATTTTTAAAAAAAAGGGTTGTATACTTTTAATTTTTAGAAAAAAAGCTATATTCACCGATAATAGCTAATATCATGAAAAAACTACATTTTATGGTTTTTTTACAAAATTTTCAGTAAAAATACTTGTATATATACAATACGTACGTTGACAAAAAACATGAAAAACCTTGAATTACCCGTATACACAATAAATAACCTCGTCCTCTTTATTTTAAAAGCTTAAAAATGTAAGCTACTTATAGCTGCAAAATTTTTCTAAAAAAGGATTTTTTACTTTAATTGTAGGAAAAAAGCTATACTCCTGAACTAGCTAAAAACATTGAAAAAATAATTTATGGGTTTATAGCAATATATAAGTAAAAAATTACTTGTTTTAATTTCATAACGCTACAGTTTAGAAGAAACTATAAAAAGCTTGCAATATATCGTTTTTATCCCAAAAAAATAACCTCTTTCCTTCTATTTTAAAGCTTAAAGTAAATTTAAACACTATAGGTGAAATTTTAAAAAAGAGGATTTTATACTTTAAATTTTAGGGAAAAAACTATATATCACCGATAAATATATATCATTGAAAAAACTACATTTTTAGGTTTTTTGCAATATGATAAGTAAACTGCTTGTATATATACAATAACGTTACAGTTTATAAGAAACTATGAAAAACGCTTGCAATATACCGTTATATCACAATAAATAACCTCTTACTCTTCTATTTATTAGCTTAATGTAATGTAAGCTACTTATAGGTGCAAATTTTTCTAAAAAAGGATTTTTTACTTATATTTGTAGGAAAACAGCTATATATCACTGATAACTAGCTAAAATCATTATAAACACTACATTTTATGGCTTTATAGCAATATAATAAGTAAAACTACTTGTATATATACAATAACGCTACAGTTTACAAGAAACTATGAAACCCGCTTGCAATATACCGTTATATCACAATAAATAACCTCTTACTCTTCTATTTAATAGCTTAATTAAATGTAGGCTACTTATAGGTGCAAATTATTCTAAAAAAAGGTTTGTATACTTCAATTTGTAGGAAAACAGCTATATATCACCGATAAATAGCTAATATCATTGAAAACACTACATTTTATAGGTTTATAGCAATCTGATAAGTAAAACTACTTGTATAAATACAATAACGCTACAGTTTACAAGAAACTATGAAAAACGCTTGCAATATACCGTTATATCACAATAAATAACCTCTTACTCTTCTATTTAATAGCTTAATGTAATGTAAGCTACTTATAGGTGCAAATTATTATAAAAAGAGGATTTTATACTTCAATTTGTAGGAAAACAGCTATATATCACCGATAAATAGCTAATATCATTGAAAACACTACATTTTATGGGTTTATAGCAATATAATAAGTAAAACTACTTGTATATATATACAATAACGCTACAGTTTACAAGAAACTATGAAAAACGCTTGCAATATACCGTTATATCCCAAAAAATAACCTCCTACACTTATATTTAATAGCTTAATGTAATGTAAGCTACTTATAGGTGCAAATTATTCTAAAAAGAGGATTTTATACTTCAATTTGTAGGAAAACAGCTATATATCACCGATAAATAGCTAATATAATCGAAAACACTACATTTTATGGGTTTATAGCAATATGATAAGTAAAACTACTTGTATATATACAATAACGCTACAGTTTACAAGAAACTATGAAAAACGCTTGGAATATACATTATATCACAATAAATTTACTCCTACTCTTATATTTATTAGCTTAATGTAATGTAAGCTACTTATAGGTGCAAATTATTCTAAAAAGAGTATTGTATACTTCAATTTGTAGGAAAACAGCTATATATCACCGATAAATAGCTAATATCATTGAAAACACTACATTTTATAGGTTTATAGCAATATGATAAGTAAAACTACTTTTATAATTCAAAAACGCTACAGTTTACAGAAACTATGAAAAAAACTTGCAATATACCGTTATATCACAATATATAACCTCTTACTCTTCTATATTTTAAAAGCTTATGTAATGTAAGCTACTTATAGGTGCAAATATTCTATAAAGAGGATTTTATACTCAAAATTTTTAGGAAAACATCTATATATCACCGATATATAGCTAAAATCATTGAAACCCCTACATTTTATAGGTTTATAGCAAAATGATAAGTTAAACTAATTTTTATATATACAATAACGCTACAGTTTACAAGAAACTATGAAAAACGCTTGCAATATACCGTTATATTACAATAAATAAAATCTTAATCTTCTATTTTAAAAGCTTAATGCAATTAAGCTACTTATAGGTGCAAATTATTCTAAAAAGAGGATTTTATACTCCAATTTGTAGAAAAACAGCTATATATCAAATGATAAAATAGCTAAAATCATTGAAAACACTACATTTTATGGGTTTTTAGCAATATGATAATTAAAACTACTTGTATATATACAATAACGCTACAGTTTACAAGGAAACTATGAAAAAAAGCTTGCAATATACCGTTATATCACAAAAATATAACCTCTTACTCTTCTATTTAATAGCTTAATGTAAGTAAGCTACTTATAGGTGCAAATTATTCTATAAAGAGGATTTTATACTTCAATTTGTAGGAAAACATCTATATATCACCGATATATAGCTAATATCATTGAAAACACTACATTTTATGGGTTTATAGCAATATGATAAGTAAAACTACTTGTATAAAATACAATAACGCACAGTTTAAAAAGAAACTAAGAAAAACGCTTGCAATATACCCTTATATCACAATAAATAACATCTTACTCTTCTATTTAATAGCTTTAAAGCAATGTAAGCTACTTATTATAGGTGCAAATTATTCTAAAAGGAGGATTTTATACTTCAATTTGTAGAAAAAAAAGCTATATATCACTGATAACTAGCTAAAATCATTGGAAAACACACATTTATGGGTTTTTAGCAAAATGATAAGTAAAAAATACTTGTATATATACAATAACGCTACAGTTTACAAGAAACTATGAAAAAACGCTTGCAATATACCCTTATTCACAAAATATAACCCCTTACTCTTCTATTTAATAGCTTAATGTAAGTAAGCTACTTATAGGTGCAAATTAATCTAAAAAAAGATTGATACTTCAATTTGTAGGAAAACAGCATATATCACCGATATATAGCTAATATCATTTAAAACACTACATTTTATGTGTTTATAAACAATATGATTCAGTAAAACTACTTGTATATATACCCAAAAACGCTACAGTTGACAAGAAAATATGAAAAACGCTTGCAATATACCAGTATATCACCCAAAAAATAACCTCGTACTCTTCTATTTAATAGCTTAATGTAATTTTAAGCTACTTATAGCTGCAAATTATTCTAAAAAAAAGGATTTTTTACTTCAATTTGTAGGAAAACGCTATATCTCACTGATAGCTAGCTAAAATCATTGAAAACACTACATTTTTTGGGTTTATAGCAATATGATAAGTAAAATTACTTGTATATATACAATAACGCTACAGTTTAGAAGAAACTATGAAAAACGCTTGCAATATATCGTTATATCACAATAAATAACCTCTTACTCTTCTATTTAATAGTTAATGGAATGTTTAAACTACATATAGGGGGCAAAATTTTTCTACAAAGAGGATTTTATACTTCAATTTGGAAAAAAAAACAAAACATAAAAATACCGATAAAAAGCTAATTCCCTTTTAAAAAACTTTCATTTTATAGGGGTTTTTACAAAAATGATAAGTAAAAAATGCTTGTAAATACAATAACTTACAGTTTTTTAAAAAAACTATAAAAAAAGCTTGCAAGGGACCGTTATATCACCAAAAAATAAAATCTTTTCTCTTCTATTTTAAAAGCTTAATGTAATAAAGCTAAATTATAGGTTCAAATTATTTTTAAAAAAATGGGTTTTTTACTTCCCAATTTTTTGGAAATAAGGGTATATAAACACTTGGGTAAATATCTAAAATCATTGAAAACACACATTTTATGATTTTTGGGGCAATATGTAAAGGGAAAAATATTTTAATTAAAAATAACGCTACAGTTTTTTGAAGAAACTATGAAAAAAAGCTTGCAATATAACCCTTAAAATCACAATAAATAACCTCTTATGTTCTATTTAAAAAGCTTTAAAGTAATTAAGCTACTTTTAGGTGCAAAATTTTTCCAAAAAAAAGGATTTTATACTTCAAATTTTTAGGAAAACAGGGTTTTAAAATCCCCCGGGTAAAAAAGCTAATATCATTGAAAACCTTTCATTTTTTTTGGTTTATACAAACGATAAGCAAAAAAAAAATTTTATAATATAAAATAAACCCCTTTCATTTTTCAAGAAAAAAAAATGAAAAACGCCCTTTCAAATACCGTTTTTATCACAAAAAATAACCCCTTACTCCTTTTTATTTATTAGCTTAATGGGAAGTAGGATAATTTTTTAGGGGCCAAAAAATTTTTAAAAAAAAGGGTTTTACTTAAAATTTGGGAGGGAAAAACCAAACTATATTCACTGATAACTAGGGAAAATCAATGAAAAAAATTATTTTTATTTGGGTTTTTAGCAATATAAAAAGTAAAAATTTCTTGGGATATTTAAATAAAAGCTACAGTTTTTGAAGAAACTATGGGGAAACGCTTTCAATATACCCTTATAAACACAATATATTAAACCCCCTTTTTCCCCTTTTTTTTTTAATTTTTTTTTTTTTTGCTTAATTAATGTAAGCTACTTTAGGTGCAAATTATTCTAAAAAAAGGATTTTATATTTTAAATTTTTAGGAAAACAGTATATTCCCCGGGTTAAAAAAACTAAATCATTGAAAAAAAACTAAAAATTTTTGGGTTTATAGCATTATGATAAGTAAAAACTACTTGTATTATACAAAAACGGCCCCACAGTTGACAAAAAAACAATGAAAAAAGCTTGCAATTTTAACCCCTTTTATCACAATTTAAAAAACCTTTACTCTTCTATTAATACTTAATGTAAAGTAAACAACTTTTATTTTCAAATTTTTTCCAAAAAAAGGATTTTATTTCTTTAATTGTAGGAAAATAGCGATTTTATCCCCTGATAAAATAGCTAAAATCATTGAAAACAAACTTTTTTGGGTTTTTCCCTATAATAATAAAAATACTTTTTATAGTACAATAACGCTACAGTTTTCAAGAAAAATATGAAAAAAGCTTGCAATATACCGTTATATCCAATAAATAAAAACCTTTTTCTCTTCTATTTTTTTGCTTTTAAAGTAAGGGAACTACTTTTAAGGGGCAAAATTTTTCTAAAAAAAGGATTTTATTTCTTCAATTTTTAGGAAAACCGTAAAATATCATGATAACTAGCTAAAAACATTGAAAAAACTACAATTTTAAGGGTTGATAGGGAATATGTAAGTTTAAAAATAAATTGTATTAAAATCAATAACGCTACAAATTTTTAAAAAAAACTATGAAAAAACCCTTTCAATATACCGTTATTCACAAAAATATAACCTCTTAAATCTTTTTTTTTAATAGTTTTTTTTTAATGGAAGGTACTTTAGGTGCAAATTATTTAAAAAAAGGATTTTATACTTCAATTTTAGGAAAACAGCTATATATCCAACCCCAAAATATAGCTAAATATCATTTAAAACACTACCCCTTTTATGGGGTTTTTAGCAATTTTGATAAGTAAAACTACTTGTAATTTTACAAAAAAACGCTAAAGTTTTTAAAAGGGAAAATATGAAAAAAAGGTTGCCCAAAATACCCTTATATCACAATTTTAAAATTTCCCATTAAATCTTCTTTTTTTTACTTAATTAAAAGTAAAACTTTCTTTAAAGGTTTTCAAATTTTTCTAAAAAGAGGATTTTATAAATTCAATTTGTTTTGGAAAACAGCTATATTCACCGGGTAAATAGCTAATTCATTTAAAAATATTTTCATTTTTTTGGGGTTTTTTGCAAATTTATATTAAAAAAATAACTTTTATATATACCAAAAACGCTACAGTTTACAAGAAACTATGAAAAACGCTTGCAATATACCGTTATATCACAATAAATAACCTCTTACTCTTCTATTTAATAGCTTAATGTAATGTAAGCTACTTATAGGTGCAAATTATTCAAAAAAAAAAAATTATACTTCAATTTGTAGGAAAACAGCTATATATCACTGATAACTAGATAAAATCATTGAAAACACTACATTTTATGGCTTTATAGCAATATAAAAAGTAAAACTACTTGTATATATACAATAACGCTACAGTTTACAAGAAACTATGAAAAACGCTTGCAATATACCGTTATATCACAATAAATAACCTCTTACTCTTCTATTTAATAGCTTAATGCAATGTAAGCTACTTATTATAGGTGCAAATTATTCTAAAAAGAGGATTTTATACTTCAATTTGTAGAAAAACAGCTATATATCACTGATAACTAGATAAAATCATTGAAAACACTACATTTTATGGCTTTATAGCAATATAAAAAGTAAAACTACTTGTATATATACAATAACGCAACAGTTTAGAAGAAACTATGAAAAACGCTTGCTATATACCGTTATATCACAATAAATAACCTCGTACTCTTCTAACTAATAGCTTAATGTAATGTAAGCTACTTATATTTGCAAATTATTCTAAAAAGAGGATTTTATACTTCAATTTGTAGGAAAACAGCTATATATCACCGATATATAGCTAATATCATTGAAAACACTACATTTTATGGGTTTATAGCAATATGATAAGTAAAGCTACTTGTATATATACAATAACGCTACAGTTTAGAAGAAACTATGAAAAACGCTTGCAATATACCGTTATATCACAATAAATAACCTCTTACTCTTCTATTTAATAGCTTAATGTAATGTAAGCTACTTATAGGTGGAAATTATTCTAAAAAGAGGATTTTATACTTCAATTTGTAGGAAAACAGCTATATATCTTCGATAAATAGCTAGTATCATTGACAACACTACATTTTATGGGTTTATAGCAATATGATAAGTAAAGCTACTTGTATATATACAATAACGCTACAGTTTACAAGAAACTATGAAAAACGCTTGGAATATACATTATATCACAATAAATTTACTCTTACTCTTCTATTTATTAGCTTAATGTAATGTAAGCTACTTATAGGTGCAAATTATTCTAAAAAAAGGATTGTATACTTCAATTTGTAGGAAAACAGCTATATATCAACGATAAATAGCTAATATCATTGAAAACACTACATTTTATAGGTTTATAGCAATATGATCAGTAAAACTACTTGTATATATACAATAACGTTACAGTTTATAAGAAACTATGAAAAACGCTTGCAATATACCGTTATATCACAATAAATAACCTCTTACTCTTCTATTTATTAGCTTAATGTAATGTAAGCTACTTATAGGTGCAAATTTTTCTAAAAAGAGGATTTTATACTTCAATTTGTAGGAAAACAGCTATATATCACCGGTAAATAGCTAATATCATAGAAAACACTACATTTTATGGGTTTATAGCAATATGATAAGTAAAACTACTTGTATATATACAATAACGCTACAGTTTACAAGAAACTATGAAAAACGCTTGGAATATACAGTTATATCACAATAAATTTCCTCTTATTCTTCTATTTATTAGCTTAATGTAATGTAAGCTACTTATAGGTGCAAATTATTCTAAAAAGAGGATTTTATACTTCAATTTGTAGGAAAACAGCTATATATCACCGATAAATAGCTAATATCATTGAAAACACTACATTTTATAGGTTTGTAGCAATATGATAAGTAAAACTGCTTGTATATATACAATAACGTTACAGTTTATAAGAAACTATGAAAAACGCTTGAAATGTACCGTTATATCACAATAAATATCCTCTTACTCTTCTATTTAATAGCTTAATGTAATGTAAGCTACTTATAGGTGCAAATTATTCTAAAAAGAGGATTTTATACTTCAATTTGTAGGAAAACAGCTATATATCACTGATAACTATCTAAAATCATTGAAAACACTACATTTTATGAGTTTAGCGCAATATAGTAGGTAAAACTATTTGTATATATACAATAAAGCAACAGTTTAGAAGAAACTATGAAAAACGCTTGCAATATACCGTTATATCACAATAAATAACCTCTTACTCTTCTATTTAATAGCTTAATGTAATGTAAGCTACTTATATTTGCAAATTATTCTAAAAAGAGGATTTTATACTTCAATTTGTAGGAAAACAGCTATATATCACCGATAAATAGCTAATATCTTTGAAAACACTACATTTTATGGGTTTATAGCAATATAATAAGTAAAACTACTTGTATATATATACAATAACGCTACAGTTTACAAGAAACTATGAAAAACTTTTGCAATATACCGTTATATCACAAAAAATAACCTCCTACACTTCTATTTAACAGCTTAATGTAATGTAAGCTACTTATAGGTGCAAATTATTCTATAAAGAGGATTTTATACTTCAATTTGTAGGAAAACATCTATATATCACCGATATATAGCTAATATCATTGAAAACACTACATTTTATAGGTTTATAGCAATATGATAAGTAAAACTACTGTATATATTCAATAACGCTACAGTTTACAAATATGAAAACGCTTG
>JACEEZ010001797.1:49590-95546 GCA_016584305.1 Chionoecetes opilio
AAACCTTTCAATATACCGTTATATCACAATAAATAACGTCTTACTCATCTATTTATAGCTTAATGTATTGTAAGCTACGTATAGGTGCAAATTATTCTAAAAAAAGGATTGTATACTTCAATTTGTAGGAAAACAGCTATATATCACCGATAAATAGCTAATATCATTGAAAACACTACATTTTATAGGTTTATAGCAATCTGATAAGTAAAACTACTTGTATAAATACAATAACGCTACAGTTTACAAGAAACTATGAAAAACGCTTGCAATATACCGTTATATCACAATAAATAACCTCTTACTCTTCTATTTATTAGCTTAATGTAATGTAAGCTACTTATAGGTGCAAATTATTCTAAAAAAAGGATTGTATACTTCAATTTGTAGGAAAACAGCTATATATCACTGATAACTATCTAAAATCATTGAAAACACTACATTTTATGGGTTTAGCGCAATATAGTAGGTAAAACTATTTGTATATATACAATAACGCTACAGTTTAGAAGAAACTATGAAAAACGCTTGCAATATACCGTTATATCACAATAAATAACCTCTTACTCTTCTATTTATTAGCTTAATGTAATGTAAGCTACTTATAGGTGCAAATTATTCTAAAAAAAGGATTGTATACTTCAATTTGTAGGAAAACAGCTATATATCACTGATAACTATCTAAAATCATTGAAAACACTACATTTTATGGGTTTAGCGCAATATAGTAGGTAAAACTATTTGTATATATACAATAACGCTACAGTTTAGAAGAAACTATGAAAAACGCTTGCAATATACCGTTATATCACAATAAATAACCTCTTACTCTTCTATTTAATAGCTTAATGTAATGTAAGCTACTTATAGGTGCAAATTATTCTAAAAAAAGGATTGTATAATTCAATTTGTTGGAAAACAGCTATATATCACCGATAAATATCTAATATCATTGAAAACACTACATTTTATAGGTTTATAGCAATCTGATAAGTAAAACTACTTGTATAAATACAATAACGCTACAATTTACAAGAAACTATGAAAAACGCTTGCTATATACCGTTATATCACAATAAATAACCTCATACTCTTCTATTTAATAGCTTAATGTAATGTAAGCTACTTATAGCTGCAAATTATTCTAAAAAAAGGATTTTATACTTCAATTTGTAGGAAAACAGCTATATATCACCGATAAATAGCTAATATCATTGAAAACACTACATTGTATAGATTAAAAGCAATCTGATAAGTAAAACTACTTGTATATATACAATACCGCTACAGTTTAGAAGAAACTATGAAAAACGCTAGCTATATACCGTTATATCACAATAAATAACCTCGTACTCTTCTATTTAATAGCTTAATGTAATGTAAGCTACTTATAGCTGCAAATTATTCTAAAAAAAGGATTTTATACTTCAATTTGTAGGAAAACAGCTATATATCACCGATATATAGCTAATATCATTGAAAACACTACATTTTATGTGTTTATAGCCATATGATCAGTAAAACTACTTGTATAAATACAATAACGCTACAGTTTAGAAGAAACTATGAAAAACGCTTGCAATATACCGTTATATCACAATAAATAACCTCTTACTCTTCTATTTAATAGCTTAATGTAATGTAAGCTACTTATTAGCTGCAAATTATTCTAAAAAAAAAATGATTTTCTGGCTTCAATATTGTAGGGAAACGCTATATATCACTGATAGCTAGCCTAAAATCAATTGAAAACACGACATTTTTTATGGGTTTATAGCAATATGATAATAAACTACTTGTATATATACAATAACGCCTCAGTTTAGAAGAAACTATGAAAAACACGCTTGCAAATATTCGTTTATATCACAATAAATACCTCTTACTCTTCTATTTATACTTAAAGTAATGTAAGCTACATATAAGGTGCAATTATTCTAAAAAGAGGATTTTATACTTCAATATGTAGGAAAAACACTATATAGTCACCGACTAAATAGCTAATATAATTGAACAGCACTACATTTTTGGGGTTTATAGCAACATGATAAGTACACTACTTGTATATATACACTAACGCTACAGTTTACAAGAAACAATGAAAAACGCTTGCAATATACCGTATTTCACCATAAATACCTCTTACTCCTTCCATTTAATAGCTTAATGTAATGTAACTAACTATAGCTGCAATTATTCTAAAAAAGGATTTATACTTCAATTTGGTAGGAAAACAGCTATATATCCACTGATAACTAGCTAAAATCATTGAAAACACTAATTTTATGGCTTTATAGGCATATATAAGTAAACTACTTGTAATATTATATACATAACGCTACAGTTTCCCAGAACTATGAAAAACGCTGGAATATACATTTATCACAATTAATTTCCTCTTAGTCTCTATTTAATTAGCTTAATGTAATGTAAGCTACTTATGGGTGGCAAATTCATCTAAAAAGGATTGTATACTTCAATTTGTAAGGAAAACAAGCTATATATCACTGATAACTTATAAATCATTGAATCACTACAGTTTAAGGGATTTAGCGCAATATAGTGAGGTAAAACTATTTGTATATATCAATAAACGCTACAGTTTAGAAGAAACTATGAAAAACACTTGCAATATACGTTATATCACAATAAAATAACCTCTTACTCTTCTATTTAATAGCTTAATGTAATGTTAAGCTACTTATAGGTGCAAATTATTCTAAAAAAGGATTGTATAATTCAATTGTTGGAAAACGCTATATATCACCGATAAATAGCTAATATCATTGAAACACTACATTTTATAGGTTTATAGCAAACTGATAAGTAAAAAACTACTTGTATATATACAATACCGCTACAGTTTAGAAGAAAACTATGAAAACGCTTTGCTATATACCGTTTTATCACAATAAATAACCTCTACTCTTCTATTTAATCGGGACTTAATGTAATGTAAGCTACTTATCGCTGCAAATTATTCTAAAAAAAAAAAAAGGATTTTATATATCACTTTGTAGGGACACAGCTATATATCTCTGATAACTAGCTAAAATCATTGAAACACTAGCATTTTATGGGTTTATAGCAAATACTAAGTAAAACTACTTGTATACATACAATAACGTACAGATTAAAAAGAACTATGAAAAACCTTTTATAACTTATATCACAATAAATTTACTCCCCCCTTCTATTTTTAGCTTAATGTAATGAAGCACTTTTAGGGCAATTATTTTAAAAAAAAAGGGTTGTATACTTCAAATTTTTAGAAAACAGCTATATATCACGATAAATACTAAATCATTGAAAAACCTACATTTTATAGGTTTATGCAAAATGGGCAGTAAAACTACTTGTATTTACAAAAAACTTCGTTTTAAAAAAAAACTAAAAAAAAAAAAACGCTTGCAAAAATTTCCGTTTATCACAAAAAATAACCTCTTACTCTTCTATTTTTAGCTTATGTTGTAAGCTACTTATAGGTGCAAATTATTCTAAAAAAAGGTTTTTTACTTCAATTTGTGGAAAAAAGCTATATATCACCGGTAATAGCTAATTCATTGAAACATACATTTTTTGGGTTTATAGCAATATGATAAGTAAAACTACTTGTAATTACAAAAACGCTACGTTTACAAGAAACAGAAAACGCTTGCAATATACCCTTATAAAACACAATAAATAACCTCTTCTCTTCTATTTAAAACTTTAAAGTAAAGTAAGCTACTTATAGGGCAAATTATTCTAAAAAAAGGGTTTTTTACTTCAATTTGTAGAAACACTATATATCACCCAAAAATAGCTAATATCATTGAAAAAACTACATTTTATAGTTTAGTAAGCAATCTGATCATTAAAACTCTTGTAATATTATACAATAACCGCTACAGTTTAAGAAGAAACTATGAAAAACGCTTGCTATAATACCGTTATATCACAATAAATAACCTCTTACTCTTCTATTTAATAATAGCTTACTGTAATGTAAGCTACTTATAGCTGCAAATTTATTCTAAAAAAAGGATTTTATACTTCAATTTGTAGGAAACAGCTATATATCTCTGATAACTAGCTAAAATCATTGAAAACACTACATTTTTATGGGTTTTTATAGCATATAAAAGTAAAACTAAATTGTATAAATACAATTAACGCACAGATTACGAAACTATGAAAAACGCTTGGAATATACCATTATATCACAATAAATTTTACATCCTACTCTTCTATTCTTAGCTTAATGTAAGGTTAAGCTACTTATAGGTGTCAAATTATTCAAAAAAAAAAGGATTTGTATTCTTCAATTTGTAGAAAACAGCTATATATCAACGATAAATTAGCTAATATCATTGAAAACACTACCATTTTATAGGTTATAGCAATATGATCAGTAAAACTACTTGTATCGTATACAATACGTTAACAAGTTTATACAGAAACTATGATAAACGCTTGCAATATACCGTTTATATCACATAAATATAACCTCTTACCTTCTATTATTAGCTTAATAGTAAATTGTAAAGCGTACTTATAGTTTGCAAATTTTTCTAAAAAAAAGGATTTTATCTTCATTTGTAGGAAAACAGCTATATATCACCGGTAAATAGCTAATATCAATTGAAAACACTACATTTTATGGGTTTATAGCATATGATTAGATAAAACTACTTGTTATATACACTAATCTACAGTTTACAAGAAAACTATGAAACACGCTTGCAATATACCGTGTATAGATCACAATAATAACCTCCTTACTCTTCTATTTAAATAGCTTAATGTAATGTAATTCTACTTTATAGGTGAATTATTCTAAAAGAGGATTTTATACTTCAATGTGTAGAAAACAGGCTATATATCACCGATAAATAGCTAATATCATTGAAAACCACTACACTTTTATGGTGTTAATAGCAATATAATAGTAAAACTACTTTTATATATTATACAATAACGCTACGTTTACAAGAAACCTATGAAAAACTTCTTAGAATATACAGTTTTATTTTAATCACATAATTTCCTACTTATTCTTCTTTTTATTAGCTTAAGTAATGTAAGCTACTTATAGGGTGCAAAATTATTCTAAAAAAAGGCTTTTATACTTATATTTTGTATGGAAAAAGGGGGGGGGGGGGGGGTGGAAAACACTATACTAATCCTGATAACTAGCTAACATCATTGAAACACTAACCTTTTATGGCTTTATAGCAATATCATAAATAAAACTCTTGTATAATACAATAACGCTACAGTTACAAGAAACTATGAAAAACGCTTGCAATATACCGTTATAATCCAATAATAACCTCTTACTCTCTATTAATAGCTTAATGTATTGAAGCTACTATGGTGAAAATTATTTGCCTAAAAAAAAAAGGATTGTATACTTCAATTTGTAGGAAAAACAGCTATATATCACCGATAAATAGTTAATACTCATTGAAAACACTACATTATTTATATGTTTTATAGCATCTGATGTAAAACACTTGTATAATACAATAACCGCTACAGTTTACAAGAAACTATGAAAAAACGCTTGCAATATACGTTATATTCACAATACATAACCTCTTACTCTTCTATTTAATAGCTTAAATGTAATGTAAGCTACTTTATGGTGCAAATTATTCTAAAAAGAGGATTGTTATCTTTGTCATTTTTAAGAAACACAAACGCACACAAAAAACTTATTTTTTATTAATCACCGATAATATCAATATCATTGAAACTCCTACAATTGTAATAGATTTAATAGCAATCTGATAAGTAACTACTTGATATATACAATACCGCTACATGTTTAGACAAGAAACTATGAAAAACGCTAGCTATATACCGTTAATCACAATAAATACCTTCGTACTCTTCTATTGAATAGCTTAATGTAATGTGAATCTACTTATAGCTGCAAATTATTGCTAAAAAAGGATTTTATACTTCAATTTGGGTAGGAAAAACTGCTATACTATCACCAATAACTAAGACTAATATTCATTGAAAACACGACATTTTATGTGTTATAGCTATGTCATTAAAACTACTTGTATTAATATACCATAACGCTAAAACAGTTGACCAAGAAAACTAATGAAAACGCTTGCATATACCATTTATATCACAATTAAATAACCATCGTACTCTTCTCATTTAATAGTTAAATGTAATGGTAAGCTACTTATAGCTGCATATTATATTCTAAAAAGGATTTTATACCTTCATTTGTAGAAAACAGCTATAGTATCACTGATATCTGCCTAAAAATCATTGAAACACGACATTTTATGGTTTATAGCAATATGATAAGTAAACTACTTGTAGAATTGACAAAACGCTACAGTTTAGAAGAAACTAATGAAAAACGCTTGCAAATATCGTTATATCCAATAAATAACCTCTTACTCTTCTATTTAATAGCTTAAGTAATGTAGGCTACATATAGGTGCAAATTATTCTAAAAAGGAGGATTTTTAATACTTCAATTTGTATGAAACCGCTATATATCACCGATAATAGCTAATATAATTGAAAACACTATTTTTATGGTTTATAGCAATCTGAATATTAAAACTACTTGTATATATACAAAACGCTACAGTTGACAAGAACATGAAAAACGCTTGCAATATACAGTATATCACAATAAATAACCTCTATCTTCTATTTAATAGCGTAATGTAATTAACTACTGATAGCTGCAAATTATTCAAAAAAATGATTTTATGCTTAATTTGTAGGAAAAACAGCTATATAAATCACTGATAGCTAGCTAAAATCATTGAAAACAGACATTTTATATGGTTTTAGCAATATGGATAAGTAAAAACTACTTTGTATATATACATAACGCTACAGTTTAGAAGAACCTATGAAAAACGCCTGCAATATACCGTTATAATCACAAATAAATAACCTCTTACTCTTCTATTTAATAGCTTAATGTAATGTAAGCTACTTATAGCTGCAAATTATTCTAAAAAAAAGGATTTTTTTCTTCAATTTGGTAAGAAAAAACAGCTATATTCACTGATAACTAGCTAAAATCATGAAACCACTACATTTAATATCTTTTATAGCAATATAATAATAAAACTAAAAAACTACTTTGTAATTATATACATAACGCTACAGTTTTACAAGAAACTATGAAAAACGCTGGAATATACATTATCCTCACAATAAATTTCCTCTTACTCTTCTATTTATTAGCTTCATGTAATATAAGCTACTGCTGGGTGCAGATTATTCTAAAAAGGATTGTATACTTTCAATTTGTAGGAAAACAGCTATATATCACTGATAACTATCTAAATCTTGAAAACACTACATTTTATGGTTAGCGCAATAATTGGTAAAACTATTTGTATATATACAATAACGCTACAGTTATTAGAAGAAACTATGAAAAACGCTTGCAATATACCGTATATCACAATAAATAACCTCTTACTCTTCTATTTATTAGCTTTAATGTAATGTACTCTACTTATAGGTGCAAATTATTCTAAAAAATAATTGTATACTTTCAATTTGTAAGGAAACAGCTATATACCCTGATAACTATCTAAAAAATCATTGAAACACTACATTTATGGGTTTAAGAAGGCCGCAAATAGTAGGTAAAACTATTTGTATATATACAATAACGCTACAGTTTAGAAGAAACTATGAAAAACGCTTGCAATTACCGTTATAAATCACAATAGACTAACTCTCTACTCTTCTATTTACTGCTTAATGTTAATGTAAGCTACTTCTAGGTGCAAATATTCTAAAAAAAAGGATTGTATAATTCAATTTGGTTGGAAACCTATATATCAACGATAATAGCTATGTATCATTGAAACCTACATTTTGCTAGGTCTTATAGCAAATCTGATAAGTAAAACCTACTTGTTATAAATACAATAACGCTACAATTTACAAGAACTATGAAAACGCTTTGCTATATCAAACCGTTTTCACAATAAATAACCCATACTCTTCTATTTAATCAGCTTAATGTACTGTAGCTACTTATACTGCCAATTATTCTTAAAAAAAGGATTATTACTTCAATTTGTAGAAAACAGCTATATATCACCGATAAATAGCTAATATCATTGAAAACACTACATTGTATAGATTTAATAGCAATCTGATAATAAACTACTTGTATATCTACCATAACCGCTACAGTTTAGAAGAAACTATGAAAAAACGCATCTATATACCGTTAATATCACAATAAATAACCTCGTACTCTTCCTATTTTAATAGCTTAATGTAATGTAATGCTACTTATAGCTGCAAATATTATTTCTAAAAAAAGGAATTTTTATATACTTCAATTTGTATCAAAACAGTATATATCACCGATATATAGCTAATATCATTGAAAACACTACATTTTAATGTGTTTATAGCCAATATGATCATACAACTACTTGTATAAATACATACGCTACAGTTTTGAGAAGAAACTATGAAAAACGCTTGCATATACCGTTATATTCACAATAAATAACCTCTTACTCTTCTACTTATAGCTTTAATGTAATGTAAGCTACTTATAGCTGCAAAGTATTCTAAAAAAATGATTTTATGCTTGCAATTTGTAGGGAACAGCTATATATCACCTGGGTAGCTAGCTAAAATTCATTGGGGGAAAAACACGACATTTTATGGGTTCTAGCAATATGATAAGTAAACTACTTGTATATATACAATAACGCTACAGTTTAGAAGAAACTATGAAAACCTTGCAAATATCGTTATATCACAATAAAATAACCTCTTACTCTTCTATTAATAGCTTAAAGTAATGTAGCTACTATAGGTGCAAATTATTCTTAAAAAGAGGATTTTATCTTCATATTAGGAAAACAGCTATATATCACCGATAAATATCTAATATAATTGAAGCCACATTTTATGGGTTTATAGCAACATGATAAGTAACACTATACTTGTATATATACCCTAACGCTAACAGTTTTACAAGAAACAATGAAAAAAACGCTTGCAATATACCGGTTTACTAACTCACAATAAATACCTCTTATCTTCCATTTAATAGCTTAATGTATGGTAACTACTTTATAGTGCAAATTAATTCAAAAAAAGGATTTTATACTGTCACTTTGTAGGAAAACAGTATATATCACTGAAACTAAGCTAAAATCATTGAACCACTAAATTTTATGGCTTTTATAGCACTTAAATAGAGTACAACTACTTGTATAGTTATATACAAATAACCGCTACAGTTTTACAAGAAAACTATGAAAAACGCGGGGGGGAATATACATTATAGCAACAAAAAATTTCCTCTTAGTCTTCTATTTAATTAGCTTAATGGTAATGTAAGCTCCTTATGGGTGCAAATTATTCTAAAAAAAAAGGAATTGTAATACTCCAATTTGTAGGAAAACAGCTATAACATCACTGATAACCTATCTAAAATCAATTGAAAACACTACATTTTTATGGTTTTAAAGGCGCAATATAGTAGGGTAAAACTACTTGTATAAATACAATACGCTACAGTTTACAAGAAACTGTGAAAAAAACGCTTGCATATACCGTTATAATCACAATAAATAACCTTCTTACTTGTCTATTTTAATAAGCTTAATGTGATGTAAGCTACTTATAGTGCAAAATTAATTCAAAAAGGAGTGTATACTTCATTTGTAGAAAAAACAGCTATATTCACCGAAAATAGCTAATATCATTGAAAAAACTACATTTTAAGTTTAATAGCAATCTGAGGGTAAGTAAACTACTTGGTATAATATACAGATACGGCTTACAGTTTAAAGAAACTATGAAAACGTTGCTAATATAACCGTTTATATCACATAATAACCTATTACTCTTCTCTTTTATAATTAATGTAATGTTAAGCTACTTTAGCTGCAAGTATTATTCTCAAAAAAAAGGGATTTTATACTTCAATTTGTAGAAAACAGCTATATATCCACTGATGACTAGCTAAATCATTGAAAACACTACATTTTATGGCTTTATAGCATATAATAGTAAACTACTTGTATAATTAAATACAATAACGCTACAGTTTACAAGAAACTATGAAAAAACGCTGGGAATATACATTAATATCACAATAAATTTCTCTTACTGTCTTCTATTTATTAGCTTAATGTAATAGCTACTTATGGGTGCAAATTATTCTAAAAAGGAATTGTATCACGTCAATTTGTAGGAAAACAGCTATAGATCACTTGATAACTATCTAAAATCATTGAAAACATACTTTTATGGTTTAAGCGCAATATATTAGGTAAAACTACTTGTATAAATACAATACGCTACAGTTTACAAGAAACTATGAAAACGTTTGCATAACATTATATCACAATAAATAACCTCTTACTCTTCTATTTTTATAGTTTAATGTAACTGTAATCTACTTACAGGTGAAAATTATTCTACAAAACGATTGTATACTTCAATTTGTAGGAAACAGCTTATTATCACCGATAAATAGCTAATATCATTGAAAACACTACATTGGATAGATTTAATAGCATCTAATAATAAAACTACTTGTATAATCAATACCGCTACAGTTTAGAATAAACTATGAAAACGCTAGCTATATACCGTTCTATCACAATAAATAACCTCGTACTCTTCTATTTAATAGCTTAATGGTAATTTAAGGCTACTTATAGCCTGCAAATTATTCTAAAAAAAGGATTTTATACTTCAATTTGTAGGAAAACAGCTATTATAATCACTGATAAGGCGTATCGAAAATCATTGAAAACACACATTTTAATGGGTTTTAATAGCAATATGATAAGGTAAAACTACTTGTATATTACATAAACGCTACAGTTTAGAAGAAACCTAGGAAAAACACTTGCAATATATCGTTATATCACAATAAATAACCTCTTACTCTTCTATTTAATAGCTTAATGTAATGTAAGCTACTTATAGCTGCAAATTATTCTAAAAAAGGATTTTATACTTCAATTTGTAGGAAAACAGCTATATATCTCTCATAATAGCTAAAATCATTGAAAACACTACATTTTAGGGGTTTATAGCAATATAATAAGTAAAACTACTTGTATAAATACAATAACGCTACAGATTACAAGAAACTATGAAAAACGCTTGGGATATACATTATATCACAATAATTACTCTACCTTCTATTTATAGCTTAATGTAATGTAAGCTACTTATAGTGCAAATTATTCTAAAAAAAGATTTTATACATCAATTTGTAGGAAACAGCTATATATCACTGATAGTAGCTAAATCATTGAAAACACGACATTTTATGGTTTATGCAATATGATAAGTAAAACTACTTGTATATATACAATAACGCTACAGTTTACAAAAAACTATGAAAAACGCTTGCAATATACCGTATATCACAATAATTTCCTTTACTCTTCTATTAATAGCTTAAGTAGTAAACTACTTATGGTGGAAATATTCTAAAAAAAGTTTATACTTAATTTGTAGGAAAACAGCTATATATCACCGATAATAGCTAATACATGAAACATACATTTTTGGGTAATAGCATTAATAAGTAAAACTTTGTAATATACAATAACGTACAGTTTACAAGAAACTATAAAAACGTGCAATAACCGTTATATCAAATAAATAACGTCTTACTCACTATTTAATAGCTTAATGTATGTAAGTACGTAAGGTGCAAATTTTCTAAAAAAAAGATTGTATACTTAATTTAGGAAAAAGCTATATATCACGATAAATAGCTAATATCATTGAACATACATTTATAGTTTATAGCAAACTGATAAGTAAAACTACTTGTATAAATACAAAAACGCTAAGTTTTCAAGAAAACTATGAAAAAAAGCTTGCAAATACCCTTAATCCAATAAATAACCTCTTACTCTTCTATTTAAAAGCTTAATGTAAAGTAAGCTACTTATAGGTGCCAATATTCTAAAAGAGGATTTATACTTCTTTTGTATAAACCTGCGATATATCACCCGATAAATAGCTAATATAATTGAAAACACTAAATTTTATGGGTTTATAGCAATATGATAAGTAACACTACTTGTTATATTACACTAACGCTACAGTTTACAAGGAACAATGAAAAACGCTTGCAATATACCGCTATATCAACAATAAATAACCTCTTACTCTTCTATTTAATAGCTTAATGTAATGTAAGCTACTTATCGCTGCAAATTATTCTAAAAAAAGGATTTTATACTTCAATTTGTAGAAAACAGCTATATATCATGATAACTAGCTAAAATCATGACAACACTACTTTTTATGGCTGTTATGCAATATAATAAGTACCACTACTTGTATATTATATACAATAACGCTACAGTTTACAAGAACTATGAAAACGCTGGGAATATACATTATATCACAATAAATTTTCCTCTTACTCTCTATTTGATTATCTTAATGTATGTAAGCTACTTATAGGTGCAAATTATTTCTAAAAGAAAGGATTGGATCTTCAATTGTAGGAAAACAATATATTCACTGATAACTATCTAAAATCATTGAAAACACTCGATGTTATGGGTTTAGCGCAATATGTAGGATAAAACTATTGTGGTATAATATACAATAACCGCTACAGTTTAGAAGAACTATGAAAAACTCTGCAATATCCGTATATCACATAATAACCTCTTACTCTTCTATTTTAATAGCTTAATGTAATGTAAGCTACTTTTATAGGGTGCAAATTATTCTAAAAAAATGATTGTATAATTCAATTTTGTTGAAAACAGCTATATATCAACGATAAATATCTAATATCATTGAAAACACTACCGTTATAGGTTTATAGCATCTGATTAAGTAAAACTACTTGTTATATACAATACGCCTACAGTTTTAGAAGAAACTATGAAAAACGCGTGCTATATACCGTTATATCACAATAATAACCTCTTACCTTCTATTTTAATAGCTTAATGTAATGTAGCCACTTATAGCTGCAAATTATTCTAAAAAAGGATTTTTATACTTCAATTTGTAGGAAAACAGCTATATATCTCTGATAACCTAGCTAAAATCATTGAAAACACTACATTTTATGGGTTTATAGCAATTAATAATAAGTAAAACTACTTGTATAAAATACAATAACGCTACAGATTACAAGAAACTATGAAAAACGCTGGATATACATTATATCACAATAAATTTACCCTACTCTTCTATTATTAGCTTTAATGTAATGTAAGCCACTTATAGTGCAAATTATTTCTAAAAAAAATATAGTACTATTTCAATTTGTATGAACGCTATATACAACGATAAATGCTAATATCATTGAAAACACTACATTTTATCGTTTATAGCATATGATCATTAAAACTACTTGTATATATACAATAACGTTACAGTTTTTATAATAAACTATTGAAAACGCTCAATATACCGTTTTATATCACAATAAATAACCTCTGACTCCTCTATTTATTTAGCTTATTTATATCAGCTACTTATAGGTGCAAATTTTTCTAAAACGAGGCTTTTATACTCAATTTGTAGGAAAACAGCTATATATCACCGGTAAATCGCTAATGTCTTTGAAAACACTACATTTTATGTTTATGCAATATGATAAGTAAAACTACCTGTATATATACAATAACGCTACAGTTTTCACAAGAAACTATGAAACGCTTCAATATACGTATATCACAATAAAATTTCCTCTTACTCTCTATTTAATAGCTTAATTGTATGTAAGCTACTTTATAGGTGGGAAATTATTCTAAAAAAAGGATTTTATACTTTATATTTTGTAGGAAAAACTGCTAATATATCACCGATAAATAGCTAATATCATTGAAAACACTACATTTATGGGTTAATAGCAATATAATAAGTAACACTTCTTGTTATATCATAACGCTACAGTTTACAGGAAACTATGAAAAACGCTTGCAATATACCGTTTATATCACAATAAATAACGTCTTACTCTCTATTTAATCGCGTAATGTATTGTTAAGCTACGTCTAGGTGCAAATTTTCTAAAAAAAGGATTTGTAATCCTTCAATTTATGTAGGAAACAGCTATATATCACCGATAATAGCTAATACTCATTGAAACAGACATGTTATGGTTGATAGCATCTGATAGTAAACCTACTTGTATAAATACAATAACCTACAGTTTACAAGAAACGATGAAAAACGCTTGCACATATACCGTTATATCCAATAAATAACTCTTACTCTTTCTATTTATAAGCTTCATGTAATGTAAGCCTCTTATAGGTGCAAATTATTCTAAAAAAAGGGATTGTATACTTCAATTTGTAGGAAAACAGCTATATATCACTGATAACTATCTAAATCATTGAAAACACTACATTTTAGGGGTTTTAGCGCAATATAGAGGTAAGACACTATTTGTATATATACAATCACCTACAGTTTAGGAAAAACTATGAAAACGCTTGCATAATACCGTTATATCACAATAAATAACCTCTTTACTCTTCTATTTATTAGCTTAATGTAATGTACGCTACTTATAGGTCAAATTATTCTAAAAAAAGGATTGTATCTTCAATTTGTAGGAAAACAGCTATAGATCACTGATAACTATCTAAAATCATTGAAAACACTACATTTTATGGGTTTAGCGCCATGTATAGTAGGTAAACTATTTGTACTATATACACTAACGCTACAGTTTAGAAGAACTATGAAAACGCTTCGCAAAAATATACCGTATATCACAATAAAGAACCTTTACTCTTCTATTTAATAGCTTAATGTCAATGTAAGCTTACGTTATAGGTGCAAATTAGTCTAAAAGGATTGTGATAATTCAATTTGTTGGGAAAACAGCTATATATCACCGATAATATCTAATATCATTAGGGGGAAAACACTACATTTTATAGGTTTATAGCAATCTGGATAAGTAAAACTACTTGTATAATACAATAACGCTACATTTACAAGAAACTATGAAAAACGCCCCCTTTTTTTTTGCTATATCAGTTTATATCACAATAAATAACCTCATACTCTTCTTTTAATACTTAATGTAATGTAAGCTACTTTATAGCTGCAAATTATTCTAAAAAAAGGATTTAAATACTTCATTTTGTAGGAAAACAGCTATATATCACCGTAATACTAATTATCCATTGAAAACACTACATTGTATAGATTAAAAGCAATCTGATAAGTAGAACACTTGTATATAGACAATACCGCTACATTTTAGAAGAAACTTTGAAAAACGCTAGCTATATACCGTTATATCACAATAAAATAACTCGTACTCTTCTATTTAATAGCTTAATGTTAATGTAACTACTTACTAGCTGCAAAGTATTCTAAAAAAAGATTTATACTTTCAATTTGTAGGAAAACAGCTATATATCACCGATATATAGCTAATATCATTGAAAACACTACATGTTATGTGTTTATCGCCATAGGATCCAGTAAACTACTTGTATAAATACAATACGCTACCGTTTAGAAGAAACTATGAAAAACGCTTGCAATATACCGTTATATCACAATAAATAACCTCTTACTCTTCTATTTAAATACTTAATGTAATTGTAAGCTACTTAGAGCTGTCAAATTATTCTAAAAAATGATTTTATGCTGTCCATTTGTAGGGAAACGAGCTATATATCACTGATACTAGCTGAAAACATTGAAAACACGACCATTTTATGGGTTTATAGCAATATGAAGAAGTACAACTACTTGTTATATATACAATAACGCTACAGTTTTAGAAGAACTATGAAAAAGCGTGCAATATATCGCTATATCACAATAAATACCGCTTACTCTTCTATTTAATAGCTTAAAGTAATGTAAGCTACATATAGGTGCAAATTTTCTAAAAGAGGATTTTAATACTCAATCAATAGGTAGAAAACAGCTAATATTCACCGAATAAATAGCTAATATATTGAAGCACTACTTTTATGGTTTATAGCAACATGATAAGTAACACTACTTGTATATATACCTAACGCTACAGTTGACAAGAACATGAAACGCTTGCAATATACCGGTATTATCACAATAATAACCTCTTACTCTCCATTTAATAGCTAATGTATGTAAGCTACTTATAGCTTGCAAATTATTCTAAAAAAGGATTTTATCTTCAATTTGTAGGAAAACACTATATATCCTGTAACTAGCGAAAATCATTGAAAACACTACATTTTATGCTTTAATAGCAATATAAATAAGTAAAACTACTTGTTATATTATATACAATAACGCTACAGTTTACAAGACTATGAAAACGCTGGGAAGATACATTTATCACAATAATTTCCTCTAGTCTCTATTTATTAGCTAATGTAATGTAGCTACTAGTGGGTGCAAATTATTCTAAAAAAGGATTGTCATACTTCAATTTGTAGGAACAGCTATATATCACTGATAACTATTAAAATCATTGAAACACTAAAAAAACATTTTATGATTTAGCGTAATATAGTAGGTAAAACTATTTTGTATATATACAATACCGCTACAGTTTAGAAGAAACTATAAAACACTTGCAATATACCGTTATATCACATAAATTACCTCTTAGCTTCTATTTAATAGCTTAATGTATGTAAGTACTTATAGGTGCAAATTATTCTAACAAAAGGATTGTTAATTCAATTTGTTGAAAACAGCTATTATATCCACCGATAAATAGCTAATTCATGAAACAGCTACATTTTATAGGTTTTATAGCATCTGATAGTAAAACTACTTGTATATATACAATACCGCTACAGTGTTAGAAGAAACTATGAAAAACGCTTGCTATATACCGTTAGATCACAATAAATAACCTCTTACTCTTCCTATTTAATAGCTTAATGTAATTTAAGCTACTTATAGCTGTCAAATTATTCTAAAAAAAAAGGATTTTATAATATCACTTTGTAGGAAAAGCACTATATATCTTCTGAGAACTACTAAAATCATTAAAACCTACATTTTATGGGTTTTATAGCAATATAATAGTAAACTACTTGTATAAATACAATACGCTACAGATTACAAGAAACTATTAAACGCTTGGAATATACATTATATCACATAAATTTACTCCTACTTCTTCTATTTATTAGCTTAATGTAATGTAAGCTACTTATAGGTGCAAATTATTCTAAAAAAAAAAGGATTGTATACTTCAATTTGTAGGAAAACAGCTATATATCAACGATAAATAGCTAATATCATTGAAAAACACTACATTTATAGGTTATTATAGCAATATGGTCAGTAAAACTACTTGTATATATACAATAACGTTACAGTTTATAAGAAACTATGAAAAACGCTTGCAATATACCGTTATATCACAATAAATAACCTCTTACTCTTCTATTTATTAGCTTAATGTAATGTAAGCTACTTATAGGTGCAAATTATTTCTAAAAAAAGGATTTTATACTTCAATTTGTAGGAAAACAGCTATATATCACCCGGTAAATAGCTAATATCATTGAAAACACTACATTTTATGGGTTTATAGCAATATGATAAGTAAAACTACTTGTATATATACAATAACGCTACAGTTTACAAGAAACTATGAAAACGCTTGCAATATACCGTTATATCACATAATAACCTCTTACTCTTCTATTTAATAGCTTAATGTAATGTAAGCTACTTATAGGTGCAAATTATTCTAAAAAAGGATTGTTATACTTCAATTTGTAGGAAAACAGCTATATATCACCGATAAATAGCTAATATCATTGAAAAAACTACATTTTATAGGTTTATAGGCAATCTGATAAGTAAAACTACTTGTATATATATACAATACCGCTACAGTTTAGAAGAAACTATGAAAAACGCTTTGCTATATACCGTTTATATCACAATAAATAACCTCTTACTCTTCTATTTAATAGCTTAATGTAATGTAAGCTACTTATAGCTGCAAATTATTCTAAAAAAAAGGATTTTATACTTCAATTTGTAGGAAAACAGCTATATATCTCTGATAACTAGCTAAAATCATTGAAAAACACTACATTTTATGGGTTTATAGCAATATAATAAAGTAAAACTACTTGTATAAATACAATAACGCTACAGATTTACAAGAAACTATGAAAAACGCTTGAATATACCATTATATCACAATAAATTTAACTCCTACTCTTCTATTTATTAGCTTAATGTAATGTAAGCTACGTATAGGTGCAAATTATTCAAAAAAAAAGGATTGTATACTTCAATTTGTAGGAAAACAGCTATATATCAACGATAAATAGCTTAATATCATTGAAAACACTACATTTTATAGGTTTATAGCAATATGATCAGTAAAACTACTTGTATAATACAATAACGTTACAGTTTATAAGAAACTATGAAAAACGCTTGCAATATACCGTTATATCACAATAAATAACCTCTTACTCTCTATTTATAGCTTAATGTAATGTAAGCTACTTATAGGTGCAAATTTTTCTAAAAAAGGATTTTATACTTCAATTTGTAGGAAAACAGCTATATATCACCGGTAAATAGCTAATATCATTGAAAACACTACATTTATGGGTTATATAGCAATTGATAAGTAAACTACTTGTATATATACAATAATGCTACAGTTTACAAGAAACTATGAAAAACGCTGCAATATACCGTTATATTCACAATAAATAACCTCTTACTCTTCTATTTAATAGCTTAATGTAATGTAAGCTACTTATAGTGGAAATTATTCTAAAAAGAGGATTTTATACTTCAATTTGTAGGAAAACAACGCTATATATCACCGATAATAGCTAATATCATTGAAAACACTACATTTTATGGTTAATAGCAATATAATAAGTAAAACTACTTTTATATAATTACAATACGCTACAGTTGTACAAGAAACTATGAAAAACGCTTAGAATATACAGTTTTATCACAATAAATTTCCTCTTATTCTTTCTATTTATTAGCTTAATGTAATGTAAGCTACTTATAGGTGCAATTATTCTAAAAAAGGATTTTATACTTAATTTGTAGGAAAACAGCTATATATCACTGATAACTAGCTAACATCATTGAAAACACTACATTTTATGGCTTTATAGCAATATAATAAATAAAACTACTTGTATATATACAATAACGCTACAGTTTACAAGAAACTATGAAAAACGCTTGCAATATACCGTTATATCACAATAAATAACCTCTTACTCTTCTATTTAATAGCTTAATGTATTGTAAGCTACGTATAGGTGCAAATTATTCTAAAAAAAGGATTGTATACTTCAATTTGTAGGAAAACAGCTATATATCACCGATAAATAGTTAATATCATTGAAAACACTACATTTTATAGGTTTATAGCAATCTGATAAGTAAAACTACTTGTATAAATACAATAACGCTACAGTTGACAAGAAACTATGAAAAACGCTTGCAATATACCAGTATATCACAATAAATAACCTCGTACTCTTCTATTTAATAGCTTAATGTAATGTAAGCTACTTATAGCTGCTAATTATTCTAAAAAAAGGATTTTATACTTCAATTTGTAGGAAAACAGCTATATATCACTGATAGCTAGCTAAAATCATTGAAAACACGACATTTTATGGGTTTATAGCAATATGATAAGTAAAACTACTTGTATATATACAATAACGCTACAGTTTAGAAGAAACTATGAAAAACGCTTGCAAAATATCGTTATATCACAATAAATAACCTCTTACTCTTCTATTTAATAGCTTAAAGTAATGTAAGCTACATATAGGTGCAAAATATTCTAAAAAGAGGATTTTATACTTCAATTTGTAGGAAAACAGCTAATTATCACCGATAAATAGCTAATATAATTGAAAACACTATATTTTATGGGTTTATAGCAATATGATAAGTAAAACTACTTGTATATATACAATAACGCTACAGTTGACAAGAAACTATGAAAAACGCTTGCAATATACCAGTATATCACAATAAATAACCTCTTACTCTTCTATTTAATAGCTTAATGTAATGTAAGCTACTTATAGCTGCAAATTATTCTAAAAAAATGAGTTTATGCTTCAATTTGTAGGAAAACAGCTATATATCACTGATAGCTAGCTAAAATCATTGAAAACACGACATTTTATGGGTTTATAGCAATATGATAAGTAAAACTACTTGTATATATACAATAACGCTACAGTTTAGAAGAACCTATGAAAAACGCTTGCAATATATCGTTATATCACAATAAATAACCTCTTACTCTTCTATTTAATAGCTTAAAGTAATGTAAGCTACATATAGGTGCAAATTATTCTAAAAAGAGGATTTTATACTTCAATTTGTAGGAAAACAGCTATATATCACCGATAAATAGCTAAAATAATTGAAAACACTACATTTTATGGGTTTATAGCAATATGATAAGTAACACTACTTGTATATATATACACTAACGCTACAGTTTACAAGAAACAATGAAAAACGCCTGCAATATACCGGTATATCACAATAAATAACCTCTTACTCTTCTATTTAATAGCTTAATGTAATGTAAGCTACTTATAGCTGCAAATTATTCTAAAAAAAGGATTTTTTTCTTCAATTTGTAGGAAAACAGCTATATATCACTGATAACTAGCTAAAATCATTGAAAACACTACATTTTATATCTTTATAGCAATATAATAAGTAAAACTACTTGTATATTATATACAAAAACGCTACAGTTTACAAGAAACTATGAAAAACGCTGGGAATATACATTATATCACAATAAATTTCCTCTTACTCTTCTATTTATTAGCTTAATGTAATATAAGCTACTTATGGGTGCAGATTATTCTAAAAAAAGGATTGTATACGTCAATTTGTAGGAAAACAGCTATATATCACTGATAACTATCTAAAATCATTGAAAACACTACATTTTATGGGTTTAGCGCAATCTGATAAGTAAAACTACCTTGTATAAATACAATAACGCTACAATTTTCAAGAAATATGAAAAACGCTTGCATATACCGTTATATCAAAAATAAATAACCTCATACTCTTCTATTTAATAGCTTAATGTAATGTAAAACTACTTTTAGCTGCAAATTATTCTAAAAAAAGGATTTATACTTCCCAATTTTTAGGAAAACAGCTATATATCACCGATAAATAGCTAATATCATTGAAAACACTACATTTATGGGTTAATAGCAATATAATAAGTAAAACTACTTTATATATATACAATAACGTACAGTTTACAAGAAACTATGAAAAAAAGCTTAGAATATACAGTTTTTTTCACAATAAAATTTCCTCTTATTCTTCTATTTATTAGCTTAATTAATGTAAGCTACTTATAGGTGCAAATTATTCTAAAAAAAGGATTTATACTTATATTGTAGGAAAACAGCTATAATCATGATACTACTAAAACATCATTGAAAAACTACATTTTAGGCTTTATAGCAATATAATAAAAAAAACTACTTGTAATATACAATAAGCTACAGTTACAAGAAAATATGAAAAAAAGCTTCAAAATAACCTTATATCACAATAAATAACCTCTACTCTCTATTAAAGCTAGATTGTAAGTATTAGGGCAATTATTCTAAAAAAAGATTGTATACTTCAATTTAGGAAAACAGCTATAATATCACCCATAAATAGTTAATATCATTGAAACACTACATTTTATAGGTTTATAGAATTGATAAAATAAAAACTACTTGATAATACAATAACGCTACAGTTACAAGAAACTATGAAAAACGCTGCAATATACCGTTATCACAATAAATAACCTCTTACTCTTTTATTTAATAGCTTAATGTAATGTAAAACTACTTTTAGGTGCAAAATTATTCTAAAAAGAGGATTTTATACTTCAATTTGTAGGAAAACAGCTATAATCACCGATAAATAGCTAATATCATTGAAAACACTACATTGTATAGATTAATAGCCCAAACTGATAAGTAAAACTACTTGTATATATACAATAAACCCCTACAGTTTAGAAGAAACTATGAAAAACGCTAGCTATATACCGTTATATCACAATAAATAAAACCCCGTACTCTTTATTTAATAGCTTAATGTAATGTAAGTACTTATAGCTGCAAATTATTCTAAAAAAAGGATTTTATACTTCAATTTGTAGGAAAACTGCTATATATCACCATAATAGCTAATATCATTGAAAACACTACATTTTATGTGTTTATAGCAATATGATCAGTAAAACTACTTGTATATATACAATACGCTACAGTTGACAAGAAACTATGAAAAACGCTTGCAATATACCAGTATATAACAATAAATAACCTCGTACTCTTCTTTTAATAGCTTAATGTAATGTAAGCTACTTATAGCTGCTAAATTATTCTAAAAAAAAAGGATTTTATACTTCAATTTGTAGGGAAAACGCTATATATCACTGATAGCTAGCTAAAATCATTGAAAACACGACATTTTATGGGTTATAGCAATATGATAAATAAAACTACTTGTATATATACAATAACGCTACAGTTAGAAGAAACTATGAAAAACGCTGCAAAATATCGTTTTATCACAATAAAATACCTCTTTCTTTTATTTAATAGCTTAAAGTAATGTAAGCTACATATAGTGCAAATTATTCTAAAAAAAGGATTTTAACTTCAATTGTAGGAAACAGCTATATATCACTGATAAACTAGCTAAAATCAATTGAAAACACTACATTTTATGGGTTTATAGCAATATGATAAGTAAAACTACTTGTATATATATACAATAACGCTACAGTTTACAAGAAACTATGAAAAACGCCCGCAATATACCGTATATCACAATAAATAATTCCTCTTACTCTTCTATTTAATAGCTTAATGTAATGTAAGCTACTTATAGCTGCAAATTATTCTAAAAAAAGGATTTATTTCTTCAATTTGTAGGAAAACAGCTATATATCACTGATAACTAGCTAAAAACATTTAAAAACACTACATTTTATTTTATAGCAATATAATTAGGTAAAACTAATTGTATATTATATACAAAACGCTACAGTTAGAAGAAACTATGAAAAACGCTGGAATATACATTATATCACAATAAATTTCCTCTACTCTTCTATTTATTAGCTTAATGTAATTAAGCTACTTATAGGTGCAAGATTATTCTAAAAAAGGATTGATACGTTCAATTTTTAGGAAAACAGCTATATATCACTGATAACTATCTAAAATCATTGAAAACACTACATTTTATGGGTTTAGCGCAATATATAGGTAAAAACTATTTGTATATATACAATAACGCTACAGTTTAGAAGAAACTATGAAAAACGCTTGCAATATACGTTATATCACAATAAATAACCTTTACTCTTCTATTTATAGCTTAATGTAATGTAAGCTATTATAGGTGCAAATTCATTCTAAAAAAAGGATTGTATACTTCAATTTGTAGGAAAACAGCTATATATCACTGATAAACTATCTAAAATCATTGAAAACACTACATTTTATGGGTTTAGCAATATGATAGGTAAAAAACTATTTGTATAAATACAATAACGCTACAATTTAGAAGAAAACTATGAAAAAACGCTTGCATATACCGTTATATCACAATAAAATAACATCTTACTCTTCTATTTAATAGCTAATGTAATGTAAGCTACTTATAGGTGCAAATTATTCTAAAAAAAGGATTGTATACATTCAATTTGTTGGAAAAAACAGCTTATATATCACGATAAATATCTAATATCATTGAAAACACTACATTTTATAGGTTAATAGCAATCTGATAAGTAAAACTACTTGTATAAATACAATAACGCTACAATTTACAAGAAACTATGAAAAACGCTAGCTATATACCGTTATATCACAATAAATAACCTCGTACTCTTCTATTTAATAGCTTAATGTAATGTAAGCTACTTATAGCTGCAAATTATTCTAAAAAAAGGATTTTATACTTCAATTTGTAGGAAAACAGCTATATATCACCGATATATAGCTAATATCATTGAAAACACTACATTGTATAGATTAATAGCAATCTGATAAGTAAAACTACTTGTATATATACAATACCGCTACAGTTTAGAAGAAACTATGAAAAACGCTAGCTATATACCGTTATATCACAATAAATAACCTCGTACTCTTCTATTTAATAGCTTAATGTAATGTAAGCTACTTATAGCTGCAAATTATTCTAAAAAAAAGATTTTATACTTCAATTTGTAGGGAAACAGCTATATATCACTGATAGCTAGCTAAAATCATTGAAAACACGACATTTTATGGGTTTATAGCAATATGATAAGTAAAACTACTTGTATATATACAATAACGCTACAGTTTAGAAGAAACTATGAAAAACGCTTGCAATATATCGTTATATCACAATAAATAACCTCTTACTCTTCTATTTAATAGCTTAAAGTAATGTAAGCTACATATAGGTGCAAATTATTCTAAAAAGAGGATTTTATACTTCAATATGTAGGAAAACAGCTATATATCACCGATAAATAGCTAATATAATTGAAAGCACTACATTTTATGGGTTTATAGCAACATGATAAGTAACACTACTTGTATATATACACTAACGCTACAGTTTACAAGAAACAATGAAAAACGCTTGCAATATACCGGTATATCACAATAAATAACCTCTTACTCTTCTATTTAATAGCTTAATGTAATGTAAGCTACTTATAGCTGCAAATTATTCTAAAAAAAGGATTTTATACTTCAATTTGTAGGAAAACAGCTATATATCACTGATAACTAGCTAAAATCATTGAAAACACTACATTTTATGGCTTTATAGCAATATAATAAGTAACACTACTTGTATATTATATACAATAACGCTACTTTACAAGAACTATGAAATCGCTGGGATATACATTATATCACAATAAATTTTCCCTCTTAGCTTCTAATTTATTAGCTTAATTAATGTAAGACTACTTTTATGGGTGCAAATATTCTAAAAAGGATTGTATCTTCATTTGTAGGAAAACAGCTATCATATCCACTGCATAACTATCTAAAATCATTGAAAACACTACCATTTTATGGTTTAGCGCAATATAGTAGGTAAACCTGATTGTCTAAATACAATAACGCTACGTTTACAAGAAACTATGAAAAACGCTTGCAATTATACCGTTATATCACAATAAATAACTCTTACTCTTCTATTTAATAGCTTAATGTAATTTAAGCTAATTATAGGTTGCAAATTATTCTAAAAAGAGGATTGTAATACTTCAATGAGAAAACAGCTATATATCACCGATAAATAGCTAATATCATTGAAAAAACTACTACATTTTATGAGTTTATAGCCAACTGATAAGTCAAACTACTTGTATATATACAATACGGCTACAGTTTTGAAGAAACTATGAAAACGCTTGCTAATACAGTTATCTCACAATACAATAACCTCTTACTCTTCTATTTAATAGCTTAATTAATGAAGCTACTTATTCCTGCAAATTATTCTCAAAAAAGGATTTTATACTTCAATTTGTAGGAAAACGCTATATATCCTGATGACTAGCTAAAATCATTGAAAACAGACTACATTTTATGGCTTTATATGCATATAAATAAGTACAACTACTTGTCTATTATATACAATAACGCTACAGTTTTACCAGAAATATGAAAAACGCTGGAATATACATTATATCACCATAAATTTCCTCTTTACTCTTCTATTTTTATTACTTAATGTAATGTAGCTACTTATTGTGCAATTTTCTAAAAAAAGGATTGTAATACGTCATTTGTAGGAAAACAGCGTATTCCTTGATACTATCTAAACTTGAACCACTACATTTTATGGGTTAAGCGCAATATATTAGGTACAACTACTTGTATAAATACAATACGCTACATTTTACAAGAAACTATGAAAAACCTTGGCAATATACCATTATATCCAATAAGTAACCTCTTACGCTTCGATTTTTATAGTTTAATGGTAATGTAACTACTTACAGGTGCAAAATTATTCTAAAAACGATGTAATACTTCAAATTTGTAGGAAAACATATATATCACCGATAATAGCTAATGATCATTGAAAACACTACATTGGATAGATTAATAGCAACTAATAAGTAAAACTACTTGTATATATACAATACGCTAACAGTTTAGAAAGAACCTATGAAAACCGTAGCATATACCGTTATATCACAAGAAATCACTCGTACTCCTCTATTTAATGCTTAAATGTAAAATGTAAGCTACTTATAGCTGCAAATTATTCTACAAAAAGGATTTATACTTCAATTGTAGGAAACACAGCTATATATCACTGATAGCTAGCTAATCTTGAAAACACGACATTTTATGGTTTATCGCAATATGAAAGGTAAAACTACTTGTTAATTAGACATATAACGCTAAGTTTAGAAGACACTATGAAAAACACTTGCATATTAGTTATATTCACAATAAATAACCTCTTTACTCTTCTATTTAATAGCGTAAAGTATGTAACCTACATATAGTTGCAAATTATTCTAAAAAGAGGATTTATATACTTCAATTGTAGGAAAACCGCTATATATCACCGATAAATAGCTAATATAATTGAAACACCACTACATTTTATGGGTTTTATAGCATTGATAAGTAACACTACTTGTATATAACAATAACGCTACAGTTTACAAGAAAATATGAAAAACGCTTAGAAGATACTTTATATCACAATAATTTCTCTTACTCTTCTATTTATAAGCTTATGTAATTGGTAGCTACTTATAGGTCCAAATTATTCTAAAAAAGGATTGTATATTCCAATTTGTAGGAAACACTATATATCACTGATAACTATCTAAAAATCATTGAAAACACACAGTTATGGTTTAGCGCATATAGTAGGTAAAACTATTTGTATATATACAATACGCTACAGTTTAGAAGAAACTATAAAACGCTGCAATATACCGTTATATCACAATAAATAACCTCTTACTCTCTATTTAATAGCTTAATGTAATGTAAGCTACTTAGTAGGGGTGCAAATTATTCTAAAAAAATATTGTATAATGTCAATTTGTTGAAAACAGCTATATATCACCGATAAATAGCTTACTATCAATTGAAAACACTACATTTTATAGGTTTAATAGCAATCTGATAAGTAACAACTACTTGTATTATCAATCCGCTACAGTTTAGAAGAACTATGAAAACGCTTGCTATATAGCCGTTGATATCACATAAATAACCTCTTCTCATTCTATTTATAGCTTAAGTATGTAAGCGTACTTATAGCTGCAAATTATTCTAAAAAAGGATTTTCCTTCAATTTGTAGACAACAGCTATATATCTCTCATAACTAGCTAAAATCCATTGAAACCTACATTTTATGGGTTATAGGCAATATAAATAAGTAAACTACTTTTATAAATACATAACCTACAGATTACAAGAAACTTGAAAAACGCTTTTGGAATATTTAATTATATCACAATAAATTTACTCCTACTCTTCTATTTTATTAGCTTAATGTAATGTAACTACTTATGGTGCAAATTAATTCTAAAAAAAAGATTTTTTATACATCAATTTGTAGGAAAACAGCTATATAATCACTGATACTAGCTAAATCATTGAAAACACGACTTTTTATGGTTTATAGCAAGATGATAGTAAAACTACTTGTATATATACCTACTCTAAAGTTTACTAAGAACTATGAAAACGCTTGCAATATACCGTTATATCACAATAAATTTCCTCTTACTCTTCTATTTAATAGCTAATGTACTGTAAACTTACTTATAGTGAATTAATTCTAAAAAAAGGATTTTTATGACTTTATATTTGTAGGAAAACAGCTATATATCACCGGATTAAATAGCTTATCTCATTGACAAACACTACATTTTTATGGGTTATAGCAATATAATAGTAAAACTTCTTGTATATATACAAAACGCACAGTTTACCAAGAAACTATTTGAAAAACGCTTGCATATACCGTTATATCACAATAAATAACGTCTAATACTCATCTATTTAATAGCTTAATGTCTTGTAAACTACGTATAGTGCAAATTATTCCTAAAAAAAGGATTGTTTTCATTTGTAGGAAAACATGCTAATTCACCGATACATAGCTAATATCAGTGAAACACTACATTTTATAGGTTTATAGCATCTGGATAAGTAAACTACTTGTATAACTACAATAACGCTACAGTTTTTACAAGAACTATGAAAAACGCTTGCAATATACCGTTATATCACAATAATAACCTCTTACTCTTCTATTTATAGCTTAATGTCATGTAAGCTAGCTTATAGGTGCACATTAATTCTAAAAGAGGATTTTTTATACTTTCAATTTGTAGGAAAACAGCTATCTATCACCGATAAATAGCTTCATATCATTGAACACTACATTGTCTAGATTAATAGCATCTGTAAGTAAAAATACTTGTATATAATACAATACCGCTACAGTTTAGAGAACTATGAAAACGCTATCTATATACCGGTTATCACAATAAATAACCTCGTACTCTTCTATTTCATAGCTTAATGTAATGTAACTACTTATAGCTGGCAATTATTCTAAAAAAAAGGATTTTATACTTCAATTTGTAGGAACCAGCTAATATCACCGATATATAGCTAATATCATTGAAAACAACTCCTTTTATGTGGTTATAGCATATGATCAGTAAAACTACTTGTATATATACAATAAACCTACAGTTGACAAGAAACTATGAAAAAAACGCTTGCAATATACCAGTATATCACCATAAATACCTCGTCTCTTTCCTATTTAAAATAGCTTAATGAATGTAGCTCCTTATGCTGCAATTATTCTAAAAAAGGATTTTTTTTTTTTTTTTTTTTTTTAATAAACTTCAAATTTTTGTAGAAAACAGCTATATATCACTGATAGCTAGCTAAATCATTGAAACACGGACATTTTATGGGTTTATAGCAATCTGATAAGTAAACTACTTGTATATATACAATAACGCTACAGTTTAGAAGAACTATGAAAAACCTTGCAATATCTCGTTATATCACAATAATAACCTCTTACTCTTCTATTTATAGCTTAAAGTAATGTAAACCTACTAGGTCAATATTCTAAAAAGAGGATTTTATACTTCAATTTGTAGGAAAACTCTATATATCACCGATAAATATCGCTAATATAATTGAAACACTACATTTTTTATGTTTATAGCATATGATAAGTAACACTACTTTATATATCACTAAAGCTACAGTTTTACAAGAAACAATGAAAAACGCTTGCAATATACCGCCTATATCACAATATAACCTCTTCCTCTTCTATTTAATAGCTTATGTATGTAAGCTACTTATAGCTGCAAATTATTCTAAAAAAAGATTTTAACCCTTTAATTTGTAGGAAAACAGCTATATATCACTGAGAAACTGCTAAAATCATTGAAAACACTACATTTGTATGGCTTTATAGCAATTCATAAGGACACTACTTGTATATTATCTACAATACGCTACAGTTTTACAAGAACTATGAAAAACGCTGGGAATATACATTATATCAAATAACTTTCCTCTTACTACTTCTATTGATTGCTTAATGTAATGTAAGCTACTTATAGGTGCAATTATTCTAAAAAAAGGGTGTATAGCTTCAATTGTAGAACAGCTATATTTCACTGCTAACTAATCTAAATCTTGAAAACACTACATTTATGGTTTTATCGCAATATAGTATGTAAACTATTTGTATATTATACAATAAACGCTACAGTTTAGAAGAAACGATGAAAACGCTTGCAATATACCGTTATATTCACAATAAATCCCTCTTACTCTTCTATTTATAGCTTATGTAATGTAAGCTTACTTATAGTGCAAATTATTCTAAAAAAAGGATTGTATAATTCATTTGTTGGAAAACAGCTATTATCACCGATAAATAGCTAATATCATTGAAAACACTACATTTTTAGGTTTATAGCAATCTGATAAGTAAAACTACTTGTATATATACAATCCGCTACAGTTAAAGAAACTATGAAAAACGCTTGCTAATATACCGTTTATATCACAATCAATAACCTCTTACTCTTCTATTTAATAGCTTAATGTAATGTAAGCTACTTATGCTGCAAATTTTCTAAAAAAGATTTTATACTTCAATTTGTAGGAAACATCTATATTCTCTGATAACTACTAAAATCATTGAAACACTACATTTTATGGGTTTATAGCCATCTAAATAGTAAAACATACTTGTATAAATACAATACACGCTAGCAGATTCAAGAAACTATGAAAAACGCTTGGAATATACATTATATCACATAAAATTTACTCCTACTATTCTATTTATTCGCTTAATGTATTAAGCAATCTTTATGTTTGCAAATTATTCTAAAAAAAAGTATAGTATATTTCAATTTGTAGGAAAAAAGCTATAATATCAACGTAAATAGCTAATTCATTGAAAAACACTACATTTTTAGGTTTATATCAATATGATCATTAAAACTACTTGTAGATTACAATAACGTTACAGTTTTAAGAAACTAATGAACAACGCTGCAATATCCGTTATATTCCAATAAATCCTCTACTCTTCTATTTATTAGCTTAATGTAATATAAGCTTACTTTATAGGTCAAATTTTTCTAAAAAGAGGATTTTATACTTCAATTTTGTAGGAGAAACAGCTATATATCACCGGTAAACTAATATCATTGAAAAACACTACATTTTATGGGTTTATATGCAATATGTAAGTCAACCTACTTGTAATATATACATAACGCTACGTTTTACAAGAAACTCTGAAAACCGCTTGCATTAACCGTTATATCACAATAAATTTTCCCTTCTCTTCTATTTAATAGCTTAATGTCTAATGTAAGCTACTTAATAGTGGAAATTTATTCTAAAAAAAGGATTTTATACTTATATTTGTAGGAAACTGCTATATAGTCACCGATAAATTAGCTAATATCATTGAAACACTACATTTATGTTAATAGCAATATAATAGGTAAAACTCCTTGTATATATACAATACGCTACAGTTTACAAGAAACTATGAAAAAACGCGGCAATATACCGTTAATATCACAATAAATAACGTCTTCTACATCTATTTATAGCTTAATGTATTGTAAGCTACGTATGGGGTGGCGGGTTTGCAAATTATTCTAAAAAGGATTTGTATACTTCAATTTGTAGGAAAACAGCTATATATCACCGATAAATAGCTATATCATTGAAAACACTACATTTTATAGGTTTATAGCAATCATGATAAGTAAACTACTTTTCTAAATACATAACGCTACAGTTTACAAGAAACTATGAAAAACGCTTGCATATACCGTTATATCACCAAATAACCTACTACTCTTCTATTTTAATAGCTTAATGTAATGTAAGCTACTGATAGTGCAAATTTATTCTAAAAAGAGGATTTTTTATACTTCAATTTTTAGGAAAAACAGCTATATATCACCGATAATAGCTAATATCATTGAAACACTACATTGTATAGATTAATAGCAATCTATAAGTAACACTCATTGTATATATCATACCGCTACAGTTTAAAAGAAACTATGAACAACGCTAGCTATATACCGTTTAATCACAATAAATAACCTCGTACTCTTCTATTTCAATAGCTTTATGTAATGTAAAGCTACTTATAGCTGCAGATTATTCCTAAAAAAGGATTTTATTACTTCATTTGTGGAAAACAGCTATATATCGACCGATTAATAGCTAATATTCATTGAAACACTACATTGTTATGTGTTGATCGCAATATGATGCAGTAAAACTACTTGTATATATAAAATACGCTACAGTTTGACAAGAAACTATGAAAACGCCCTTGCAATATACCAGTAATCCACAATCAAATTACCTCGTATCTCTTCTATTTAATAGCTTAATGTAATGTAAGCTACTTATAGCTGCAAATTATTACTAAAAAAAAGATTTTTTACTCCAAATTTTGTAGGCAAACATCTATATATCACTGATAGCTAGCTAAAAAATCATTGAAAACACGACATTTTATGGGTTTATAGCAATATGTAAGTAAACTACTTGTTATATACAATAACGCTTACAGTTTTAGAAGACCTAGAAACGCTTGCAATAATTCGTATATCACAATAATAACTCTTCCTCTTCTATTTATAGCTTAAAGTAATTGTAAGCTACATATAGGTGCAAATTATTCCTAAAAAGAGATTTTATCTTCAATTTGTAGGAAAACAGCTATATATCAACCATAAATAGCTAATATAATTGAAAACACTACATTTTATTGTTTATAGCAATATGATAATAAAACTACTGTATATATACAATACGCTACGTTGACAAGAAACTATGAAACGCTTGCCATATACCATATATCACAATAATTAAACCCTCTTATTCTTCTATTTAATAGCTTAATGTAATTGTAAGCTACTTATAGCTGCAAATTATTCTAAAAAAAGGATTTTATACTTCAATTGGTAGGAAAACAGCTATATATCACGATAACTAACTAAAAATCATTGCAACACTCATTTTATGGTTATAGCAATATAATAAGTAAACTACTTGTATATTATATACAATACGCTACAGTTTACAAGAAACTATGAAAAAACGCTATGATATACATTTATTCACAATACATTTCCTCTTACTCTTCATTTATTAGCTTAATGTAATTGTAAGCTATTTATGGTGCAAATTATTCTAAAAAAAGGATTGTATACTTCAATTTGTAGGATACAGCTATATATTCCTGTAAACTCTCTAAATCATTGAAAACACTACATTTTATGGGTTTAGCGCATATAATAAGTAAACTACTTGTATAAATACAATAACGCTACAGTTTACAATAACTATGAAACACCGCTTGCAATATACCATTATATCACATAAGTAACCTCTTACTCTTCTATTTTAATAGCTTAATGTATGTAAGCTACTTAATAGTGCAACTTATTTCAAAAAAAAGGATTGTATAACTTCAATTTTTGTAGGAAACAGCTATTATCACCGATAATAGCTATACTTGAAAACACTAACGATTGGTATATATTATAGCAATCTGATAAGTAAACTACTTGTATATATACAATACCGCTACAGTTTAGAAGAAACTATGAAAACGCTAGCTTATATACCGTTATTCCACAATAATACCTCGTAATCGTCTATTTATAGCTTATGAAATGTAAGCTACTTACTAGCTTGGCAAATTATTCTAAAAAAAAGGATTTGATACTTCAGTTTGTAGGAAAAACAGCTATATATTCACGTATAGAGCTAATATCATTGAAAACCTACTTTTAATTTGTTTTAAGCAAGATGATCAGTAAAACTACTTGTATATATACAATACCGCTACAGTTGACAAGAACTATGAAAACGCTTTTTGCAATAATACCATATTTCAAATACAAACCTCGTAATCTCTATTTAATATCTTATGTAATGTAAGCTACTTATAGCTTGCAAATTATTCTAAAAAAAGGATTTTAATACTTCAATTTGTAGGACAACAGCTATATTCACTGATAGCTCGCTAAAATCATTGAAAACACGACATTTTATGGGTTTATAGCAAATTATGGATAAGTAAAACTACTTGTATATAATCAATAACGCTACAGTTTTAGAAGAAACTATGAAAAACGCTTGCAATATATCGTTATATCCAATAAATCACCTCCTTACTCTTCTATTTAATAGCTTAAAGTAATTGGCTACATATAGGTGCAAATTATTCTAAAAGAGGATTTTATACTTCAATTTGTAGGAAAACACATAATATCACCGATAAATAGCTAATATAATTGAAAACACTACATTTTATGGGTTTATAGCAATATGATAAGTAACACTACTTGTATATATACACTAACGCTACATTTACAAGAACAATTAAAAACGCTTTGCAATATACCGCTATATCACAATAAATACCTCTTACCTTCTATTTAATAGCTTAAATGTAATGTAATACTTATAGCTTTCAATTATTCTAAAAAAGATTTTATACTTCAATTTGTAGGAAAAAAACAGCTATATATCACTGATACTAGCTAAAACATTGAAAACACTACATTTTCTGCTTTATAGCAATATAATAAGTAACACTACTTGTTATTATATACAATAACGCTCCAGTTACAAGAAACTAATGAAAACGCTGGGAATATGACTTATATCACAATAAATTTCCTCTTACTCTTCTATTTATTAGCTTAATGTAATGTAATCTACACTTATAGGTGCAATTATTCTAAAAAAGGATTGGAATACGTCAATTTGTAGGAAAACACTATATATCATGATACCATCTAAAATTCCTTGAACACACTACTTTTATGGTTTAGCGCAATATAGTAGGTAAAACTATTTGGCTATATACAATAACGCGTACAGTTGAGAGAAACTATGAAAAACGCTTAGCAATATCCGTTTATATCCAATAAATAACCTCTTACTCTTCTATTTAATAGCTTAATGTAATTGTAAGCTACTTATAGGTCAAATTATTCTAAAAAAAGGATTTGTAAATTCAATTTGTTGGAAAACCCTATATATCACGATAACTAGCTAATATCATTGAAACACTCATTTTATAGGTTTTTAATAGCAAGCTGATAGTGTAAACTACTTGTAATATACAATACCGCACAGTTTAGAAGAAACTATGAAAACGCTTGCTATATACCGTTAGATCACAATAACTAACCTCCTACTCTTTCTATTTAATAGCTTAATGTAATGTAAGCTACCTTTATAGCTGCAAATTATTCTAAAAAAAGATTTTTATACTTCAATTTGTAGTAAAACCGCTATTATCTCTGATAACTAGCTACAATCATTGAAAACGACTACATTTTTTGGGTTGATAGCAATATAATAAGTAAACTACCTTGTATAATACACTACCGCTAGCAGATTACAAGAACCTATGAAAAACGCTTTGAATATAACATTATATCACATACATTTACTCCTACTCTTCTATTATTAGCTTAATGTAATTAATCTACAATAGGTGCAATTTATTCAAAAAAAAAGGATTGTATACTTCAATTTTGTAGGAAAACAGCTATATATCCAACCGATAAATAGCTAATATCATTGAAAAACACCTACATTTTTAGTTTATACAATCTGATCAGTAAACTACTTGGTATATTCTCGAAAACGTTACAGTTTATAAGAAACTATGAAAAACGCTTGCAATATACCGTTATAGCACAATAAATAACCTCTTACTCTTCTATTTATTAGCTTAACTGTAATGTAAGCTACTTATAGGTTGCAAATTTTTCTAAAAGAGGATTTTATACTTCAATGTTGTAGGAAACAGCTAGATATCACCGGTAAATAGCTAATATCATTGAAACACTCATTTTTGGTTTATAGCATATGTAAGTAAAACTACTTGTAGATATACAATAACGCTACAGTTTACAAAGAACTATGAAAAACCGCTTGCAATATACAGTTATATCACATAAATAACCTCGTACTCTTCTATTTAATGCTTAATGTAATGTAAGCTACTTATAGGTGCAAATTATTCTAAAAAGAGGATTTTATACTTCAATTTGTATTGAAACAGCTATATATCACCGATAAATAGCTAATATCATTGTAAACCACTAATTTTATGGTTTTATTAGCAATATAATAAGTAAAAACTACTTGTATATATATACAATAACGCTACAGAGTGTTAGGCAAGAAACTATGAAAACGCTTAGACTTTACATTATATCACCATAAATTTTCCTCTTATTCCTTCTATATTAGCTTAATGTAATGTAACTACTTATAGTGCAATTATTCTAAAAAAGGATTTTATACTTCATATTTGTAGGAAACCAACAGCTATATATCACTGAAACCTACTAACATCCTTTAAAACACTCCATTTTATGGTCTTTATAGAATATAATAAGATTAAAACTACTTGTATATATACAATAACGCTACAGTTTTCAAAGAAACTATGGAAAAACGCTTGCATATACCGTTATATCACAATAAAGAACCTCTTACTCATCTATTTAATAGCTTAATGTATTGTAAAGCTACGTATAGGTGCAAATTATTCTAAAAAAAGGATTGTATACTTCATTTGTAGGAAAACGCTATATATCACCGATAAATAGCTAATATCATTGAAAACACTACATTTTATAGGTTTTAGCAATCTGATAAGTAAAACTACTTGTATAAATACATAACGCTACAGTTTACAAGAACTATGAAAACGCTTGCAATATACCGTTATATCACAATAAATAACCTCTTACTCTTCTATTGTAATAGCTTAATGTATGTAAGCTACTTATAGGTGCAATATTATTCTAAAAAGAGGATTTTATACTTCAATTTGTAGGAAAACAGCTATATATCACCGATAAATAGCTAATATCATTGAAAAACTACATTGTATAGATTAATAGCAATCTGAAAAGTAAAACTACTTGTTTATATACAATACCGCTACAGTTTAGAAGAAACTATGAAAAACGCTAGCTATATACCGTTATATCACAATAAATAACCTCGTATTCTTCTATTTAATAGCTTAATGTAATGTAAGCTACTTATAGCTTAAAAATTATTCTAAAAAAAGGATTTTATACTTCAATTTGTAGGAAAACAGCTATATATCACCGATATATAGCTAATATCATTGAAAACACTACATTTTATGTGTTTATAGGAATATGATCAGTAAAACTACTTGTATATATACAATAACGCTACAGTTGACAAGAAACTATGAAAAACGCTTGCAATATACCAGTATATCACAATAAATAACCTCGTACTCTTCTATTTAATAGCTTAATGTAATGTAAGCTACTTATAGCTGCAAATTATTCTAAAAAAAAGATTTTATACATCAATTTGTAGGAAAACAGCTTTTATATCTCTGATAACTAACTAAAATCATTGAAAACACTACATTTTATGGGTTTATAGCAATATAATAAGTAAAACTACTTGTATAAATACAATAACGCTACAGATTACAAGAAACTATGAAAAACGCTTGGAATATACATTATATCAATATAAATTTACTCCTACTCTTCTATTTTTAGCTTAATGTAATGTAAGCTACTTATAGGTGCAAATTATTCTTAAAAAAAGGATTGTATACTTCAATTTGTAGGAAAACAGCTATATATCAGCGATAAATATCTAAATCATTGAAAACACTACATTTTATAGGTTTATAGCAATATGATCAGTAAAACTACTTGTATATATACAATAACGTTTACAGTTTATAAGAACTATGAAAAACGCTTGCAATATACCGTTATATCACAATAAATAACCTCTTACTCTTCTATTTATTAGCTTAATGTAATGTAAGCTACTTAAAAGGTGCAAATTTTTCTAAAAAGAGGATTTTATACTTCAATTTGTAGGAAAACAGCTATATATCACCGGTAAATAGCTAATATCATTGAAAACACTACATTTTATGGGTTTATAGCAATATGATAAGTAAAACTACTTGTATATATACAATAACGCTACAGTTTACAAGAAACTATGAAAAACGCTTGCAATATACCGTTAAATCACAATAAATAACCTCTTACTCTTCTATTTAATAGCTTAATGTAATGTAAACTACTTATAGGTGGAAATTATTCTAAAAAGAGGATTTTATACTTCAATTTGTAGGAAAACAGCTATATATCACCGAAAAATAGCTAATATCATTGAAAACACTACATTTTATGGGTTAATACCAATATAATAAGTAAAACTACTTGTATATATATACAATAACGCTACAGTTTACAAGAAACTATGAAAAACGCTTAGAATATACAGTTATATCACAATAAATTTCCTCTTATTCTTCTATTTATTAGCTTAATGTAATGTCAGCTACTTATAGGTGCAAATTATTCTAAAAAAAGGATTTTATACTTATATTTGTACGAAAACAGCTATATATCACTGATAACTAGCTAACATCATTGAAAACACTACATTTTATGGCTTTATAGCAATATAATAAGTAAAACTACTTGTATATATACAATAACGCTACATTTTACAAGAAACTATGAAAAATGCTTGCAATATACCGTTATATCACAATAAATAACTTCTTACTCTTCTATTTAATAGCTTAATGTATTGTAAGCTACGTATAGGTAAAATTATTCTAAAAAAAGGATTGTATACTTCAATTTGTAGGAAAACAGCTATATATCACCGATAAATAGCTAATATCATTGAAAACACTACATTTTATAGGTTTATAGCAATCTGATAAGTAAAACTACTTGTATAAATACAATAACGCTACAGTTTAGAAGAAACTATGAAAAACTCTTGCTATATACCGTTATATCACAATAAATAACCTCTTACTCTTCTATTTAATAGCTTAATGTAATGTAAGCTACTTATAGCTGCAAATTATTCTAAAAATAGGATTTTATACTTCAATTTGTAGGAAAACAGCTATATATCTCTGATAACTAGCTAAAATCATTGAAAACACTACATTTTATGGGTTTATAGCAATATAATAAGTAAAACTACTTGTATAAATACAATAACGCTACAGATTACAAGAAACTATGAAAAACGCTTGCAATATACCGTTATATCACAATAAATAACCTCTTACTCTTCTATTTAATAGCTTAATGTAATGTAAGCTACTTATAGGTGGGAATTATTCTAAAAAGAGGATTTTACATTTCAATTTGTAGGAAAACAGCTATTAATCACCGATAAATAGCTAATATCATTGAAAACACTACATTTTATGGGTTAATAGCAATATAATAAGTAAAACTACTTGTATATATATACAATAACGCTACAGTTTACAAGAAACTATGAAAAACGCTTAGAATATACAGTTATATCACAATAAATTTCCTCTTATTCTTCTATTTATTAGCTTAATGTAATGTAAGCTACTTATAGGTGCAAATTATTCTAAAAAAAGGGTTTTATACTTATATTTGTAGGAAAACAGCTATATATCACTGATAACTAGCTAACATCATTGAAAACACTACATTTTATGGCTTTGTAGCAATATAATAAGTAAAAATACTTGTATATATACAATAACGCTACAGTTTACAAGAAACTATGAAAAACGCTTGCAATATACCGTTATATCACAATAAATAACCTCTTAATCTTCTATTTAATAGCTTAATGTATTGTAAGCTACGTATAGGTGCAAATTATTCTAAAAAAAGGATTGTATACTTCAATTTGTAGGAAAACAGCTATATATCACCGATAAATAGCTAATATCATTGAAAACACTACATTTTATAGGTTTATAGCAATCTGATAAGTAAAACTGCTTGTATAAATACAATAACGCTACAGTTTACAAGAAACTATGAAAATCGCTTGCAATATATCGTTATATCACAATAAATAACCTCTTACTCTTCTATTTAATAGCTTAATGTAATGTAAGCTACTTATAGGTGCAAATTATTCTAAAAAGAGGATTTTATACTTCAATTTGAAGTAAAACAGCTATTTATCACCGATAAATAGCTAATATCATTGAAAACACTACATTTTATGGGTTTATAGCAATATAATAAGTAAAACTACTTGTATATATATACAATAACGCTACAGTTTACAAGAAACTATGAAAAACGCTTGCAATATACCGTTATATCACAAAAAATTACCTCTTACACTTCTCTTTAATAGCTTAATGTAATGTAAGCTACTTATAGGTGCAAATTATTCTAAAAAGAGGATTTTATACTTCAATTTGTAGGAAAACAGCAATATATCACCGATAAATAGCTAATATAATTGAAAACACTACATTTTATGGGTTTATAGCAATATGATAAGTAACACTACTTGTATATATACAATAACGCTACAGTTTGCAAGAAACAATGAAAAACGCTTGCAATATACCGTTATATCACAATAAATAACCTCTTACTTTTCTATTTAAAAGCTTAATGTAATGTAAGATCCTTATATTTGCAAATTATTCTAAAAAAAAAAAATTATACTTCAATATGTAGGAAAACAGCTATATATCACTGATAACTAGCTAAAATCATTGAAAACACTACATTTTATGGCTTTATAGCAATATAATAAGTAAAACTACTTGTATATATACAATAACGCTACAGTTTAGAAGAAACTATAAAAACGCTTGCAATATACCATTATATCATAATAAATAACCTCTTACTCTTCTATTTAATAGCTTAATGTAATGTAAGCTACTTATAGGTGCAAATTATTCTAAAAAAAGGATTGTATACTTCAATTTGTAGGAAAACAGCTATATATCACCGATAAATAGCTAATATCATTGAAAACACTACATTGTATAGATTAATAGCAATCTGATAAGTAAAACTACTTGTATATATACAATACCGCTACAGTTTAGAAGAAACTATGAAAAACGCTAGCTATATACCGTTATATCACAATAAATATCCTCTCACTCTTCTATTTAATAGCTTAATGTAATGTAAGCTACTTATAGCTGCAAATTATTCCAAAAAAAGGATTTTATACTTCAATTTGTAGGAAAACAGCTATATATCACCGATAATTAGCTAATATCATTGAAAACACTACATTTTATGGGTTTATAGCAATATAATAAGTAAAACTACTTTTATATATATACAATAACGCTACAGTTTACAAGAAACTATGAAAAACGCTTGCAATATACAGTTATATCACAATAAATAACCTCTTACTCTTCTATTTAATAGCTTAATGTAATGTAAGCTACGTATAGGTGCAAATTATTCTAAAAAAAGGATTGTATACTTCAATTTGTAGGAAAATAGCTATATATCACCGATAAATAGCTAATATCATTGAAAACACTACATTTTATAGGTTTATAGCAATCTGATAAGTAAAACTACTTGTATAAATACAATAACGCTACAGTTTACAAGAAACTATGAAAAACGCTTGCAATATACCGTTATATCACAATAAATAACCTCTTACTCTTCTATTTAATAGCTTAATGTAATGTAAGCTACTTATAGGTGCAAATTATTCTAAAAAGAGGATTTTATACTTCAATTTGTAGGAAAACAGCTATATATCACCGATAAATAGCTAATATCATTGAAAAACTACATTGTATAGATTAATAGCAATCTGATAAGTAAAACTACTTGTATATATACAATAACGCTACAGTTTAGAAGAAACTATGAAAAACGCTTGCAATATATTGTTATATCACAATAAATAACCTCTTACTCTTCTATTTAATAGCTTAAAGTAATGTAAGCTACATATAGGTGCAAATTATTCTAAAAAGAGGATTTTATACTTCAATTTGTAGGAAAACAGCTATATATCACCGATAAATAGCTAATATCATTGAAAAAACTACATTTTATAGGTTTATAGCAATATGATAAGTAAAACTACTTGTATATATACAATACCGCTACAGTTTAGAAGAAACTATGAAAAACGCTTGCTATATACCGTTATATCACAATAAATAACCTCTTACTCTTCTATTTAATAGCTTAATGTAATGTAAGCTACTTATAGCTGCAAATTATTCTAAAAAAAGGATTTTATACTTCAATTTGTAGGAAAACAGCTATATATCTCTGATAACTAGCTAAAATCATTGAAAACACTACATTTTATGGGTTTATAGCAATATAATAAGTAAAACTACTTGTATAAATACAATAACGCTACAGATTACAAGAAACTATGAAAAACGCTTGGAATATACATTATATCAATATAAATTTACTCCTACTCTTCTATTTATTAGCTTAATGTAATGTAAGCTACTTATAGGTGCAAATTATTCTTAAAAAAAAGGATTGTATACTTCAATTTGTAGGAAAACAGCTATATATCAACGATAAATAGCTAATATCATTGAAAACACTACATTTTATAGGTTTATAGCAATATGATCAGTAAAACTACTTGTATATATACAATAACGTTACAGTTTATAAGAAACTATGAAAAACGCTTGCAATATACCGTTATATCACAATAAATAACCTCTTACTCTTCTATTTATTAGCTTAATGTAATGTAAGCTACTTATAGGTGCAAATTTTTCTAAAAAGAGGATTTTATACTTCAATTTGTAGGAAAACAGCTATATATCACCGGTAAATAGCTAATATCATTGAAAACACTACATTTTATGGGTTTATAGCAATATGATAAGTAAAACTACTTGTATATATACAATAACGCTACAGTTTACAAGAAACTATGAAAAACGCTTGCAATATACCGTTATATCACAATAAATAACCTCTTACTCTTCTATTTAATAGCTTAATGTAATGTAAGCTACTTATAGGTGGAAATTATTCTAAAAAGAGGATTTTATACTTCAATTTGTAGGAAAACAGCTATATATCACCGATAAATAGCTAATATCATTGAAAACACTACATTTTATGGGTTAATAGCAATATAATAAGTAAAACTACTTGTATATATATACAATAACGCTACAGTTTACAAGAAACTATGAAAAACGCTTAGAATATACAGTTATATCACAATAAATTTCCTCTTATTCTTCTATTTATTAGCTTAATGTAATGTAAGCTACTTATAGGTGCAAATTATTCTAAAAAAAGGATTTTATACTTATATTTTAAAAAAGCTAGTAAATCCTTGATAACTAGTAACATCATAAAACATCTACATTTATGGCTTATAGCTAATATAATGTAAACTATGGTAATATCATAAAAAACGATTTTACTTACAAACTATGAAAAAATCTTGCAATAAACCGTTATATCATTGCAAAATAACTTCTTATCTTTTATTAATAGATAATGTAATTAAGCTGTATAGTAAAATATCTAAAAAAAGGATTTATTGCAATTTGTAAACAGTATATACAAACTAACCTTACTTCATTCATTGAAAACATAATTTATATATAGTGCAATATCTGATAATAGAAACTACTCTTAAATTAGAAAACAGCTAATTTAGAGAAACTATGAAAATCTTGTAAATACTTATATACAATAAATAACCTATACTCTTCATTTATTGGTTAATGTAATAAGCTACATTTAGCTGAAATTATTAAAAATAGGATTTTATACTTCAATTTGATAGAAATACAGCTACTCTATATCTTTATAGCTAAAATCATTAAAACACTACTTTATGGGTTTATAGCAATATAATAAAAAGATTGTATTAAATTACGAATAACGCTACAGATTAACGAAACTATGAAAACGCTTGGATATACATTAATCACAATACATTTTACTCTATCTTAAATATATTAGCTTAAATAATTATACTAAATAGGTACAAATTATTCTAAAAAAAAAAGGATGTATACTTCAATTTAGGAAACGCTAATATCAACATTTAACTAGCTATATCATTGAAAACATTATTTAAGTATTATATGCAATTATCTAAAAAGTATTTTATATAACAATTAGGAAACAGTTTATAAGAAACTAGTGAAAACGCTTGCAATAAACCTTATCACAATAAATACTCTTACTCATATATATTAGTTAAATGTAATGTAAGCTATTATAGGTGCAAATTTTCTAAAAAGAGGATTTTATACTCAAATTGTAGCAAATACGTTATATCACCGTAAAATCTTATTATCTTTAAAAACTAATTTTATGGTTTAAGCAATATGATAAGTTAAAATCTATAAAGGTACAATTAACGCTTCAGTTGTAGAAAAACTATTAAAACGTGAAATATACGTTATCATAAAAATAACTCTTTATGTTTATTTAATAGTAAGTAATGAACTACTTATAGGTGGAATATCTAAAAAGAGGATTTTACATTTAAATGTAGAAAACAGTTATATCACGATAAATTAGCTTATTCATTAAATATTATTTTATGGGTAATGTAATATAATAGTAAAATACTTGTATATATAGGTTACATACTATTTAAGGAAAACTATGAAAACCCTAGAATAACAGTAAATCATAAAAACTTTTTATGCTTTTGTAGCATTAATAAGTAAAATACTTATAGGTGCAAATTACTAAATTAAAGGGATTTATGATAACCTTTGTACGTAAAACACATAATACCTGATAACTATCTATTTATGTAAAAGTATTTAACTGGCTTTGGTACAAATATAAAAAAAGATTTATACGTAATCATTGTAGCAACAACGCTACATTTCACGAAATAGAAATCATTGAAAAACGCTTGCAATATACCGGTATTCAATAAATAAACTCTTTTAATTACAATAACGCTAAGTTTAAGCTACTGATAGGTGCAATTATTCTAAAAAAAGTGTAATAATTTGTAGGAAAACAGCTAATTATCACATAAATAATGTAATCATTAAAGCAAATTTTAAAGGTTTTATCTTTAATAAAACTGCTGATAAATACAATAAACGCTACAGTTTAAAAACTAAAAAGCTTAATAGTTTATATCAAATAAAATACACTACTTCTTCTATTAATAACTAATTTAAAGAACTATGAAAACTTAATAGTGCAAATTATTCTAAAAAGAGGATTTATATTCAATTTGTAGTAAAAAGTATTATATCACCGATAAAATAATTCTAAAAAAGCTTACTTATATGGGTTTATAGCACATATATAAGTATAAACTACTATATCATAAAATAACGCATTTATGTTTAAGAAACTATGAAAAAGCTTAGTATAATTACATACCAATAAATTTCATAATTCTTTATATTTTGCAATGTAATGTAAGCTACTATAGGAAATATTCTAAAAAAAGGGCTTTTATACTTATATTGTAATAAAACAGCATATACTGAAAAGCTTAATTCATTGAAAACAACATTATGGTTTGTAGCAATAAATAAGTAAAAATATTGATATAACAATAACGTACAGTTTACTAGAAATGATGAAAAACCTCTTGAATATACCGTTAATCCAAAAAATTAACTCATACACTTCTTTAATAGCTTAATGTAACGTAAGCACTTATAGAGTGCAAACTCTATTCTAAAAAGTTTAAAGCTTCAATTGTAGGAAACACATATATTCAAAATAGTAAATATAAATAAACAACTTATATTTATTGGTAGAAAACTATAATATACTATAATAGTAAATCATAAACACAGTTTGTCAAGATATGAAAAATTAAATAATACCGTTATATCAAAAAATAACCTCTATTTATATTAAAAGCTTAATGTAATGTAAGATCCTTATATTTGCAATATTCAAAAAAAAAAAATATATACTTATTTTAAGGTAAACGTAATATAATCACTGATAACTAGCTAAATATTCTTAAAACAAATTTATTGATTTTAGATATAACTAATAAAACTACTTGTAATATTAATAATCGCTAACAGTATTGAAATTAAAGCAATCTGATAATAAAAACTTGAATATACATCGCACTTACATTATATCACAATAAAAACCTATTACTCTTCTTTTAATAGCTAATAATGTAACTACTTAGGTGAATAATTATAAAAAAGGATGTATATTCAAATTTGTAGGCAAAAACAGATATATACTCACTATACTAATATCATGAAAACACTACATTGTAGATTATAGCAATGAAAGTAAAACTATTGTTTATACAATATACAGTAAAAATTAAATAGAAAAACGCTACGTTTACAAACATAAAAACCTTCATTCATTTAATCAATAATACTTTACCTCTATTTATGCAATTATTCCAAAAAAAGGATTTATACTCATGTAAACTTTCAAAAAATTTATTGAAAAATTTAGGATAGAAAATTAAAAGGTTTTTTAAAAATAAGTACTTTATAGCTGCAAAATTATTCACAAAAACAAAAGCAAAGGATTTTA
>JACEEZ010001798.1:0-17500 GCA_016584305.1 Chionoecetes opilio
TGAGAGGGGGGAGGTACCTTTCTTTTCTTTCCTTTTTCCCCAAGTCCGTAAAACCTCGCTCTGCTGTATAGATAGATAGATAGATAGATAGATATTTTATTGTCCACAAAAATGCATAAAATAAATTACATGATATACCAAATCTTTCCCATGGACCAGAAATTTACTCAAATCAGTAATTGAAATAAGTATCAAGTGTCTTAAAAAAATGTATATGGGCAACGTTGTGGCGCCTTAGTATTATTTTCACATTAAAATTATACTTCCATGTAATACGTATATATATAATTTCCAATCAGCTCAAGAGATATACTAGTACAGGAGCATTAGTAAAAATTTAACGAAAACCTAGAAAAAAATAGTAGAAACTGATTTTTCAGGGGAGCTCCAGAAAACCATAAGCATGTCCACTGTGCAAAGTTCTGCAAATTCAACCTGGCGGCATTTTCAGAATTGAAGATGGCCGCTATAACAATTTGCGATAAATGATTTTAAAAATTTCCCAAAATCGGCAAAAACTGGCAACTTATTACAAGTGGAGTGCCATGTTCATTTGAGTTAAAATAATTAGCATAAAGTGTAATTACTAGTATATTAAAATAATAGTGAGTGGTAATTAGCATAAATTATATTAATAGTATATTATAATAATAATAATAATTATAATAATAATTAATCATGAGGAAGAACACTAAGAGTGTCCTTGCTAGTTTCTCAAGTCGAAAGTGAATGCCCATCTAGAACTTCCAGATAATGCACGTTTCGTCCTTGATGGAGGACATCTTCAAAGCTTGCCATGGCCTGCTGATCCCACATACAACCAGGTGTGTGACCAGTATGTATCCCATGTTCTTGTTCACTATGGGCCAGGTAGTATAGTAGTGGTTTGACGGATATGGCAGTGCTTCCTCAACTAAAACTGCGGAACAGCAGCGAAGAGCCAAAGAGAAACACTTTTCCTGACATTGTCTTTGAGTTGGAAATGAAAACCACAACATCAAAAAAGGCATTCTTGGGAAATGGCAGGAATAAGGACCGATTAATCCAAAAATTAAAGGAGAAATATGAGGCTGTGGGTATAATTGTCAAACAGAGTGTTGCAGATGCTGACTGGCGGGATTGCATCAAGTACCATGATTATATCAACTGCCATAGATGGTGCCCCAACTCAAAATTCGCCTGTCGTTGTCGTGGGAACTGATATGACTTACTGGTGATGATGGTCGCACAAGCCACCCCAAACATGAATCTTCATATGCTCTGTGGACGGAACCCTTTGCATGTGTACTGTTATACGTGAAACCCAAAGGAAGTTTGTTCTAGCATCAAACAACACCTGATGTTTGTACTTTGCAATTCACGGATGTGATACTGTGTCTTCCATATAGTACAATCAAGGGAAAAAAGGGCCCTTCAGCTGTTCGATAGTGATGACAATTGGACTGTTTGAGTGTTTTCTCTCAGTCTGACAGCAGTCAGGATGAGAGATAGCACGCATAGGAGAGTTGTTTTCTACTAAAGCTGTATGGAGCTGTCCGGTCAAATTCACTGGACAGCATCGCTATGTTAGTACTTCCGATCTACACGTAGAGCGTCCTTATCCTCATCTGGTTTCAAGTTGGAATCCCTCCCTCCAACTTCAGCAGCTGCCAAGTTCCATAGTATAGAACATACCATGCTGTTCAGCCAATGGCAGGGAAATGGCTACCACCAAATGAGTGGGGGTGGGAGTACAGAGAGGGGATACTTGTTCCAATCTATAACCGATAGGCCTGTTGCTCCGAGAAGGTACTGGGAAAAAGGTATCTTGCGGTGCAAGGTAGAGTGGAAAGTCATGTCGTTGTTTTACAAGGCACGGATGGAGTGTACCATAATGTACACTGGTTTTCAGTGGGTCACAATTGTAAAAAATTTGCATGTTCTTGATGTGCAAGGCGAAAGGGATACCACTGATTAGACATTCCTTCAACATATGGTTGGGTTATTTGTGATTTCTAATTGGTGTTTTGTACAATATAACATAGTTTGGCTATTATAAATGTAACGTACATAACATAGTTGTGGTATTATTAAAATTAAAAAATTAAAAAATTAAATTTTTCTTCACCTTATTGAATTTATGCTAATTATGTCAACTCAAAATATTTTTTATGGCTCCATTGTATTCAGCACACTCTAAAACATAGATGTACACACAAAAATCTTATTACTACGAACTCGGATGGATGATCATAGTACTTTTCATTTTATCGTTAATTGTGGTGGCGGCCATTTTTAATTAAAGAAAATGCCACGAGGTTGAATTGCAGAACTTTGCATAAGGGCGATATATACAATATTTTGGAGCTCCTGAAAAAATCAGCTTTCTACTATTTATTTCCACCTTTTAGCTAATGCTCCTGTACTATACAGGTGACGTCATTGTTTGAGAAGCTTTTCATATTCGTGGGTGTATCATTGTATCATGCTTCTTGTGTCTTCTCATGTTTTCCTCGTTTATGAAAGGCTGACGTACATAATCGTTATGGATCTAATTTGCGAGTGCTGCCAATAATACTGTTCTGGCATATGTTCACACGTTTCGTTTGGACGTACATAATATCAATAGCTAAAAAGTATTACAAGTGTGTAATACTTTTCCTATTATTTCCTCTCCTATTTTCCTCTTTATTCACATGTTTATTTTTTTCTCTCTCATTACATTTCATTTTCTCTGTATTTCGATCTCTATATTTCCTCCTATTTTTCCTCTTTCTTCCCATGTTTATCTTTTTATCTTATTTTCTCTTGTTTAGATGTTCCATAGACCTAGTCTGGGACTGAGAGTGCTGTGAACTGTGGGGCAGGTGCATCCAGCTTCTTTCCTGTGAATACAGGAGTGAGGCAAGGGTGCGCCCTTGCCCCATCACTTTTCAACACATGTATGGAATGGGTATTGGGCAAAGTTGTAGATCAAAGTGATTGTGGAGCATCCGTCGGCAACACCAAGATCACTGATCTTGTTTTTGCCAATGATGCAGTAATCTTTGCTGAGTCGCTGGAGGTCCTGGGGCTACATTCAGAGAGGCTTATTCCGGTCTGCACGACCTAGCGACTTCCAACAGCTGTTCTGGGCAATTTTGGCATTCTGCAGAAGTACTTAAAAGCGTTAAGCTGTCAAAACAAAGCGACCACGGCAGGGTGGCGTTTGAGCACGCAATATACATAAAAAAAACTCATAAATTTAGTATATATGATGTTTTTTGACTCAAAAGAAACTGAACAGGGCAAGTATACAAATGAAATTAGGCCTTAAAAACCCATCTCCTACCCTCGTGGTGAGTTTATAAGGGGTGATGAGCCGAGTGGTGAACGGCGGCACCTCACCGAGACCCTGACCGAGACCACCTCGCCTCACCACACCCGGCGGGTAGCTGCCACCAACCGCCACCCATCAGACTGAAAGGTATAATGGCTCCCTTTTCCTTAATAAAACCCCAAGCCCTTGTCCATCCAGCCGTGATGGGTATCGGGTGTTAGCCGGGGGTTTGTGACCCGCCTCCGGGGTGGTTGCTTCCCCCAAAGGCAGGAAACCAGTTTCGAATAGAGAGATTATTCAAGCGGAAAAGATCACCCATAGTGACACCGTAGCGCCACTGCCATATCTCGTACCAGAATCCCCCCGACTCCGGGTTGTACAAATAGAGGAAGTTAGTTAAGCTAAACACCGTGCCCTTTAACTCTTTCTGAATGTCTGCCCTGGTGATGGCTCTCGAGGCGCTGCACGAGGAGGCAAAGCCTTTGGGCTTGAGGTCTCCTGGCTCAAGACCAAGGTCCAGGTGTTTGGAGCTTACTAGATGAAACAGTACAGTCTGTTCATGCGTGCGGCGAGGACATTGAGATCTTGGAAAGTTTTTCATACCTTGGTAGCGCAGTCCATAATGACGGCGGGTCACGTCAAGAAGTTTTTACGGCGGATTGGCATAGCTCACGGTTTTATGGACTCGCTCAGCAGGAGTATTTGGCGTTGTCGGTACCTGTGCAGGAGGACAAAGATCCGGATCTTCAAGTCGCTTGTGATGCCTGTCTTACTCTATGATTGTGAGACATGGACACTAAATAGCGACTTGAAGAGGCGAATCGATGCCTTTGGTAATAAGTGTTTTCGCAGAATCATGGGGTATCGCTGGGATGATTACGTGTCAAATCAGCGATTGCACCGTGAGACTGAATCGAGGCCTATTCCCCTGCATATAGTCCGTCAGCGCCAACTTCGGCTATATGGGCATGGGGCACGCTACCCTGAAACCGATCCTTCCCATCGGGTTGTATCTGTAAGAGACAATCCGGCGTGGAGGAGGCCAAGGGGGCGCCCACAAGGCTCGTGGCTGGGGCAAGTTGATGTTTCTTGTCGAGAGTTACTTGGTATGGAAAGGGAGCCTGCATGGGGACTCACGCGTGGTGACCCCCGGGAGTGGCGTCGTAGGGTGGGCGAGGCGTCGCGACCCCCGGCGTATGCCCCCAATGATTGATTGATTGATAGACCTACCATCATCATCATCATCATCATTAGTGATGGAAGCGTGGGTGAAGGGAGGGGAGAATGACGTCAAGTAGATAGTGTTGGGGGGGGGGGGGGGGGGAGGAAGAGGGGGAAAGGTTCGCTTCTCTTTGAAAATCTTTGCAGCATTTATTAATTATTTTGGGATATTTGATGCAATGAAATTCTGACGTGGCGGGTCCTTGAAAATATCCTCTTGGCCCGGCTCTATATATATTTATTTATTTGATTAGAGAGAGAGAGAGAGAGAGAGAGAGAGAGAGAGGGAGAGAGAGGGGGGGGGGGGGAGAGAGAGAGAACAGGTAATCTCGCTCAATCTTTATTATGTATTAGCCGTAAACAGACTGACTGATTGACTGACTGATTGAGACTTACTAATTAATCAAAATAGTAATAAAACATTATCTACTCAGAGGAATTGATGGATGGTTGAAATTAATTGCTACTACTACTACCGTACATAACACTATAGTTGCCAGTCACTCGCCACTGCACTAATGTCGCCAGGCGCCATATATTACGAATTTAGCTTCACTACAGACTTGTATGTGCCACTGAAGACATGTAGTGTGATGTACATAATATAAACTACTGTGCAGTGTGCATGCCTCTTCAGTGGCACATACAAGTCTGTAGTGACTAGAGATTGAAGGCCTGGCGGATATCCTAGGCCATTCCAGAGAGGCAGCAATGTTCAGAGTATTCCCCGAGAGCCTTGTTGACGTGGCCACCGTATTAAGACAGAAGGGCATCAGCTATCAAGTGGTGGTGCCTGATTTAGCACGTCATATTGCGGTGAGGAGAGAGAGAGAGAGAGATTATGCAGTGGCGAGTGACTGGCGACTATAGAGTTATGTACGGTACTACTACTACTACTAACCTTCACTACTACATTCCAACTATAATACCTTACATACCACTCACATCATACAAAAGATAATCATAAAATCTTTTCTTTAATCCCGAAAATAAAATATAAACCCACGAACATTATTTTTTGAAAACATTATCACTTTTTTTTGTAAGTGACTGAAATACAAGATCCGAAAAAAAAGAAAAAAATTAAAATATAGATTCTCTCGGAGACCTACCTGTTGGAATCTCAGTAAAGTAAAATAAAGTAATAATAAAGAAGTAAATAAAATATAGTAAAATAAGGTAAATAAAGTAGTAATTAAAGTAAAATAAATAAATAAAGTAATAATTAAATAGTAAATAAAGTAAAATGAAGTAAATAATGTAAGATATAGTGAATAAAGTAATAATTAAAAAGTAAAATAAAGTAATATTTAAAAAGTAAATAAAGTAAAATAAAGTAAATAAATTTATACCGTAAACAAAACTAATTATAAAGTAAATAAAGTAATAATTAAAAAGTAAATAAAAACCCCTGTTTGAATCTCTGTAAAGTAAAATAAAGTAAATAAGGTAATAATTTAAAAGTAAATAAAGACTTGTTTATTGGATTTTCGGTAAAGTAAAATAAAGTATATAAATTTATAGTTAAAAAGTAAATAAAATATAATAAAGTAATCCTTAAAAAGTAAATAAAGCAAAATAACGTGAATAAAGTAATGATTAAAAAGTAAATCAGTAAATATAATAATAAATAAAAAGTAAATAAAGTAATAAAAAAAAATAAATAAAGTAAAATAAAGTAATAATTAAAAAGTAAATAAAGCAAATAAAATAATAATTAAAGTAAATAAAGTAAAATAAGGTATATAAAATAATAATTAAAAAGTAAATAAAGTAATAATTAAAAAGTAAATAAAGTAAATAAAGTAATAATTAAAAAGTAAATAAAGTAAAATAAAGTAAATAAAGTAATAATTAAAAAGTAAATAAAGTAATAATTAAAAAGTAAATAAAGTAATAATTAAAAAGTAAATAAAGTAAATAAAGTAATAATTAAAAAGTAAATAAAGTAAAATAAAGTAAATTAATTAATAATTAAAAAGTAAATAAAGTAATAATTAAAAAGTAAATAAAGTAATAATTAAAAAGTAAATAAAGTAATAATTAAAAAGTAAATAAAGAAAAAAAGAAAATAAAGTAAAAATTAAAAGAAAAAAAGTAAAATTTAAAAAAGAAATAAAGTAAATAAAGTAATAATTAAAAAGTAAATAAAGTAAATAAAGTAATAATTAAAAAGTAAATAAAGTAAAATAAAATAAATAAAGTAATAATTAAAAAGTAGAATCAAGACTTGACCTGATTGGCTCCCCTGCGTCGCCTCATTACAGGGTGATTAATTAAGGCGAGAGGGTCGGCCAGGCAGAGATCCCGTGCTTGACCTGTTGTGACCTGTTCATTAGGCCATCATAAGCCACAGATTAACTCTCTCTCTCTCTCCTCTCTCTTCTCTCTCCTCTCTCTCTCTCTCTCTCTCTCTTCCTCTCTCCTCTCTCTCTCTCTCCCTCTCTCTTTCTCTCTCCTCTCTCTCTCTCCATCTTACCTCTATCACATTTTCTCAGCCCTTATTCCTCCACCTTTTATTATTTTCCTCAATTTCTTTTATGTAATGGAGGGAGGGAAGGAGAGAAGGAGGGAAGAGAGGGAGGGAGAGAAGGAGGGAAGGGAGGGAGGGAAAGAGGAAAGGGAGGAAGAGAAGGAGGGTGGGAAGGGAGGTAGAGAAGGAGGGAAGGGAGGTAGAGAAGGAGGGGAGGGGGGGGAGGGGGGGGAAAGGGAGGGAAAAGCCTCTCACAATCTCAATTAAATGCAAATATAAGTCAGGGAAGAGAAAAGCGAACCCCCACTAAAGGAAATTAATGGTTGTCTGTCTCTTTGTGTCTGTTTTTCTTTTGGTTATGCTTTTTTTTGTCTGTCGGGTTTAAGGAAAAAGCCCTTTCCCTTTTATTTGGTTACGTATTTTAAATTTAATTATATTAATTATTATTTTTTATTTTAGGTTTTTCGAGGGCAAAAAACACACGCCCTAACACCCTCATGTATAAAACTTTAAACCTGTGGTTTTTTAAAAAATATTTTAAAATTATATATTATATTTTTAAATTTATTTATTATTATATAATATATAAAATAATTATTATGAATCACCCCGATACCATTAAACAAAGGGCAACTCGTTAAACAGAAATGAAATGGAAAAAAATTACGGTCGTAGAATCCGTGGGGACTTGATAGAAACCTTTAAAATCCTTAAAGGATTTGATGTCATTAATCAAGAGAACCTATACGAGCTTTCTCCTCAAGTGGCAACAAGAAACAACGGTTTAGAACTGAATGGTCAACGTTTCATCACAGATCTCCGTAAAAATTATTTCAATTTTTGAGTTGTTAATCGATGGAACAAATTACCAGCAAATGTTGTCGAAGCCAGCATTTTAACTGCATTTAAAAACAGACTGGATGCGTACTGTAAAGTTATGGGTTTTGATATTGCCCTGCGAGCTATATTATAACGTCCCCCGGATCAATTAGTGTTAGTGGTAGTTGTAGTTAGCATACTTCATATCCTATCCTTCTTCACTACGAAACTTCCATGTTCCTATCTTCTTTAGGGACATGGTATCCTTTTCCAACTGTTCTCGTACAAGTAGTTTGATAGTTAGTAGTCACCAAATACCCTCGTTATAGACCAATAGCAATCCTGGTGTCTGATATTCCTATGTATATGTATTCCTCCTCCTCCTCCTCCTCCTCCTCTGAGGAGGAGGAGGAGGAGGAGGAGAGGAGGAGGAGGAGGAGGAGGAGGAGTCGAAAGGGATAGACTGGTAATAGGAGAGATAACAGTAGACGAAATATCAAAGTATTTGCTGAAACTTGACCCAGCAAAATCCGTGGGGGTGGACGAAATCTCGCCGCGACTACTTCGCGAATGTCACTGCCAACTTTCGCTCCCATTAAAGATTATTTTCAATAAATCGCTAAGTGACAAAAATGTTCCTAGTATGTGGAAATTAGCTAATGTTACACCGATATTCAAGAAAGGGAGTAAGAGCCTCGCAAGTAATTATCGCCCAATTAGTCTAACGTCCGTGATTGTTAAACTATTTGAGAAAATATTGCGGGATGAAATAGTGTCTTTTCTCGATGAAAATAACTCTATACTAAACTCCCAGCATGGATTTCGAAATAAGAGATCCTGCTTAACAAACCTACTGGATTTTTTTAATGTCATTTATCCAAACTGGGACGCAAAAATTCCCTCGGATGTAATATACCTTGATTTTCAGAAATCCTTCGATACAGTTCCACATAAGCGACTGTTGACCAAGCTAAGGGCACATGGCATAGGAGAGCAATTATGTTCATGGATTGGCGATTGGCTTTCAAATCGTAAACAACGGGTAGTAATAAATGGCGAGGCATCTGATTGGTTAGATGTCACTAGTGGGGTGCCTCAGGGCTCGGTCTTGGGTCCTACTCTTTTTCTGATATATATCAACGATCTGGACTGCGGACTTGTATCTAAAATATCGAAATTTGCAGATGACACCAAATTAGGCGGTAAAGCATATACTAGAGAAAACTGCGAACTCATACAAAGTGATCTCGACAAACTATCAGATTGGAGTGATAAATGGCTATTAAAATTCAATTCCGATAAATGTAAAGTAATGCATATAGGCAACGATAACCTCAAATATAACTATCAAATGCAAAATAAATCGTTAACTGAAGTACAGCAGGAAAAGGATTTAGGTGTCATCATCAGTAATGATCTGAAAACCAGTTCGCATTGCCTAGCTGCCAGTAAAAAGGCAAATATGATGTTGGGCTTTATTAAACGTAACTTTGAACATAAAACTCCGAAAGTAATGATACAATTATACACGTCCTTGGTTAGGCCGCACTTGGAATATGCCGTTCAATTCTGGTCGCCCTGTTTCGTAAAAGATCAAGCCAAATTGGAATCAATGCAAAGAAGAGCAACCAAACAAATTCCATCTCTGCGAAATTCATCTTATGAAGAGAGACTGCGGAAACTTAATATGTTTTCCTTAAAGGATCGTAGAATCCGTGGGGACTTGATAGAAACCTTTAAGATCCTAAAAGGTTTTGATGTCATTAATCAAGAGAACCTATTCGAGCTTTCAACTCAAGTGACAACAAGAAATAATGTTTTAAAATTAAACGGTCAACGTTGCATCACCGATCTCCGTAAAAATTATTTCAGTGTTAGAGTCGTTGATCGATGGAACAAGTTACCAGCAAATGTTGTCGGAGCCAACACAATAACTACATTCAAAAACAGACTTGACGCGCACTGTAAAGTAAATGGGTATTGATAGTGCGAATTCGTATCTAGTCCCCCGTATCGATTAGTTGTAGTGGTAGTGGTAGTTGTAGTTAGTATTTTTCATATCCTATCATTCTGCACTATGAAACTTCCATGTTCCTATCCTCTTTAGGGACATGGTATCATTTTCCAACTGTTTTCTTACAAGTAGTTGATAGTTAGTAGTATGTAGTTCAGCAGATACCTTCGCTATGGACCAATAGGTCTCCTGGTGTCTGTTACTCCTATGTAATCCTATGTAATCCTCCTCCTTCAACTCCTTCTTCCTCCACGTCAATACCAGACCAAGAAGCAATCCGAATGTGGATCATTTATTAATTCTGGATCATTTTTCAATCCAATAACGCTTCCATCCACTTATTTCCACCCCCACCCCCCTTCTACCTCCCGCTACCCCTCCCCTACATCCCCCCACCTCCACCTTCCCCCTTCCTCCACCCCCCCCTTATATTCCCTCCATCATATCCTTCCTTCCCTCTACTTCCTTCTCTCCATTTCCTCTAACTTTCTTGATTTCCTCCTCCTCCTCCCTCCTCCTCCTCCTCCTCCATCACGTATACAGCCGATGAAAGAAACATTTTGCATCAGTGTTGTGAAGAACGTCCATCTATCTCCTCCTCCTCCTCCTCCTCCTCCTCCTCCTCTTTTCATGAAGTATACAGCACGTTTGACGAGACGAAAGCAGTAGATGTGATTTATCTTGACTTTCAAAAAGCATTTGACAAAGTCCCCCATAAGCGTTTACTTAAGAAATTAAAGTCTCACGGCATAACTGGAAATATCTTAAATTGGCTTGAAGACTGGCTTTCTGAGAGAAAGCAGTGCGTCGTAATTAATGGAAAAGCAGCTAGCTGGCAAGATGTTTTAAGTGGTGCACCGTAGGGATCTGTACTAGGTCCTGTACTTTACTTAATCTATGTAAACGATATTGACGAAGGCCTCACCTGTAAGATATCAAAGTTTGCGGACGATACTAAAATAACGAATAAAGTAATCACAACTGCCGATAAGATGCAATTGCAATCTGACCTTGATCGCTTAGTTAGTTGGGCAAAGAAGTGGCAGATGAAATTTAATACCGATAAGTGTAAGGTTTTGCATATAGGAAGTAATAACGATCAAATTATCTACTCAATGGACGGACATGAACTTTCCAATGTTACCGAAGAAAAAGACTTGGGGATTATTATAAGCAACGACCTCAAGCCCAGTAAACATTGTTCAGAAATTGTTAAGAGGGCTAACAAATTAACTGGTTTCATAGGAAGAACTTTCGAATATAAGTCTGAAAAAGTCATTCCTACACTTTTCAATGCGATCGTACGTCCTCATCTTGAATATTGCGTTCAGTTCTGGTCACCCTACTATAGAAAAGATATAATCAAACTGGAGAGAGTACAAAGAAAAGTTACTAAAATTATTCCGAGCTTGCGAAACAAGCCATACGAAGAGCGATTGAAGGAACTTAACTTGTTCAGTTTGTCAAAACGTAGGTTGCGAGGAGACTTAATAGAATTGTTTAAAATGTTCCATGGCTACGATAATGTAAACATAAGCGACTATTTGAATATTGATTGGATAAGCACTACTCGTAGTAATGGATCATTGGTAAGCGATTTCGGTCACATGAAGCGAAGCACTTTTTCTTTAATAGAGTTGTTAATATATGGAACTCTCTTCCAGCACAAGTAGTTAATAGTAACACGGTTGAGGCGTTTAAGAACAAACTAGATAAATGCTTAGCATCAACTGCCCAACACGATTACTTCGGCCCGACGTAAACTCTTTTTTTTTGTACTTTAAAGTTTATTTTTATAGCAGTGCTTTTAAAACCTTTTTTGATGTCGTCCCCCCCCTTTTTGGGTTGGGGTTTTAAAAGCTGTCCCCCCCTAAATTTTTTTTTTTATCTCAAAAATCTCACGGCTCTTCCCATTGAAAAATTATACTTTTAACATATAAAAGGACTATTTTCACTCTCCCAAAAAAATGTTTTGGGTAGGAAAAAAAACATTTTTTCACTAAATTTTTCCAATATACATTTTAAAATTTTTCTTTCTGTGTCAAAAGAAAAACCTTTGCTGGTCCTAAAACTATAAAATTACAAGAAAAAAAAAAAAAAAAAAACAATCTTAGGAATTCCAGGGCAAATGCATTTTTTTTTCATGAACAAAGAAAAATTGCAAAATAATATGCGTTTTTTGGTAACCCCAGAAAACAAAACCCCCTTTTCCCCTTAAAAAAAAAAAAAAACCCAGGGGCCTGGTTGCTGTTGAAATTTTGTCTGTTTTATCAGCTTAAATCGGGGCCCTTCAAAATGTTTTTCAAAGCGCCCCCCGGAAATGATAAGACCCAAAAATTTCCCGGAAATGGCATTCTTTTTTTTTTGAAAGCCCTTTAAAAACTAAGTTTGGGAAAAACCCTTTTGCTCACACATATATAAACGTTGGCATTTTGCAAAAAAAGGGCTGTTGCCTGCTGCCGGCTAACCCCTTTTGTAGTCCGGTATCAAGCGGAAAAAACCCAAGAACTGCGTGGGATGGGGGGGCCCCGAATGTTTTTTGGTGTTTGCTTTTTTTGAGACTATTCACTGGAGGCCCAAAAAAGGGCATCAGCAGGATCATTTCCATCATTGGAAAATGGGGGGTAAGCATCCACATTTGATGGTGTTTAAGGTCTTTTTTAGAAATAAAGTCAAGGGTTTTCCTGCATCAAAGTCAGGGTCTGGAAATCCAGGGGACATTCTACCCCCCCAGGTTCTGTTTGCTTCTTTTTCTGCATCATCATGTTCCACCCCTTTCTCTATAAGGTATCAAAGATTTTCAAAATCAGAAAAAAAATTTTCTATACTGACACGTGGGTTTTGATTCTTTTCCAAACTACCGTCACCCAAGACAGCCTTTTCCACCCTCACTTAATTTCTGAACCTTAAGGTGGCCCGTCCCCCAGTTTGAATAGCATGGTTTAGAGTTGTCTTCTTCAATCTTTCCTATAAAATGCCACGGCAGTTTTTCAATACTGATGGGTGTTTTTTTTCCCACTTTTTTCCTGCGACCTCGGCCCCGGGGGGAGAGGGGGTGGGGAGGAGCCCTTCAACTTTGCTATTCTTTTACCCTAACACGTAAAAAAAAGGGGGTAGAAAGAGAAAAAAGGCAGGTTTGGGAAAATAGGTGTTGCGTTGTTTCTTTTTACCTTTGAAATTTTTTTTTTTTTTTTCTAGTTTTCCCATTGTTTTTCCCTTTTTTTCGTTTGTTTTCATTCCCCTTTACACCCCCCCTCCCCTCCCCTCCTTCCCCCTTCCTTCCTTTCTCCCCCTCCTCCTCCCCTTTTTCCTCCGCCCCTCCTCCTCTCCTCCTCCTCTTCCCCCCCCCTCCTATTTTTCCTCCCCTCCTCCCCCTCCTCCCCTCCTTCCCCCCTCCCCCCCTTTCCCCTCCCCTTCCTCCCCCTCCTCCCCTCCTACCCCCCTCCTCCTCCCCCCTCTACCCTCCCCCCTCCTCCTCCTTCACTTGGGCAGTCAGAAGTTGGTTGAAATTTGGTTTTTTTGATGTTCACCGGCTTGTGGGTGGTGTGTGTTATGTGTGTGTGTTGGTTTTTGGTTGTTGTTTAGACTTATTGATTTTTTGTTTACTATTTTCTTCTTGTTTTGTTAAAGGGTTTTCATAGCTCTCTCTCTCTCTTCTCCTCCTTCTCCTCTCTCTCTTCTTCCTCTCTATTTTTCCCCCTCTCTCTCTCCCCTCCCTTTTCCTCTCCTCTCTCTCTCTCTCTCTCTCTCTCACACACTTTTCCCGAAATAAGTCTTGGAAGAAGGGGTTGAGAAGTCAATAGACGTGGGGGGGAAAAAGGGAAAAGAGAGAGAGAGGAAGGAGGAAGAGGAAGAGAAGGAGAGGGGAAAGGAGAGAGGGAGAGGAGAGAGAAAAGAGAGAGACCGAGACCCCATTGGATAAATTTTTCGCCCCCCACTTCCCCCCTTTCCTCCTTCCTTCCCCCGGGTTCTTCCTCCCAGCGTAACCAATCAAGAAAATTATAGCAGAATCGAATCATTGGTTTAAAGGGGATTCGTCTCCCATCACAAGTCACTTGGTGTGGTACGTGGTTGTGTGGGGTGTGGGTGTGTGGTGTGTACGTTTTTGAGAGAGATGGATAGAAAAAAATAAAAAAGGGTTAGAGGAGGGGAGGAGAGAGGGGAGAGAGAGAAGAGAGAGAGAGAGAGAGAGAGAGGAGAGAGAGAGAGAGAAAGAAAGAGAGAGAGAGAGAGAGAGGAGAGAGAGAGGAGAGGAGAGGAGCATATCACAAATATACTTTGCCCCATAAGAAATAGGAAATGAAAAAAAGAGATGGCGAGGAGAAGCAAAAGGGAAAAGGAGGGAAAAGAAGAGGGAAAAAGGGAAAAGGAGGAGAAAAAAAGGAAGAGGAGGGGAGGAAAAATTTTTTCATATATTGTCAAAAGTAGCAGTAGTAGTAGTGTAGAGTAGCAGTAGTAGAGTAGTAGTATAGTATAGTAGTGTAGAGTAGTAGTTAGTAGGTAGTAAAAAGAATAGTAGCAGTAGTAGAGTAGTAGTAGTAGTAGTAGCAGTAGAGTAGTAGTATATAGTAGTAGTTAAGTAGTAGTAGAGTAGTAGTAGGTTAAGTATAGTTTAGTAGTATGGTAGTAGTAGTGTAGCATTAAATAGGGGAGGGTAGTAGTAAGTAGTTAGTAGTAGTAGTAGTAGTGGTGGTAGTAGTAGTAGTTAGTATAGCAGTAGTATAGTAGTAGTAGTGCAGAGAGTAGTAGTAGTAGAGAGCTAGTAGTAGTAGAGTAGTAGTAGTAGTAGTAGTAGTAGTGTAGTAATAGTAGTAGTGTAGTAGTATAGTAGTAATAGTAGTAGTAATAGTAGCAGTAGAGTAGCAGTGTAGAGGTTAGTAGTAGAGTGTAGAGTAGTAGTAGTGCAGTGTAGTAGTAGTAGTGTAAATGAGTTAGTAGCAGTAGATTTTAATAGTGTAGAATGTAGCGCCCGTAGTAGTAGTTGTAGTAGAGTAGTAGTAGAGTAGTAGTAGTTTGCAAATAGTAGTAGTAGTGTAGTAGTAGCAGTAGAGTAAAAGAGTAGTAATAGTAGCAGTAAATAGTAGCGTAGTAGTATAGAGTAGTGTAGTAGTAGTGTAGCAGTATAGTATAGTAGTAGTAGTAGTAGCGTAGTAGTAGAGTAGTAGTAGTAGTGTTACATATACAAACATGATGGCAAGGGATAAAAGGTTCGTTATTTCCATCTGTTAGCCGGTTCGAATCCTCGTCGCTCCCGGGGATTTTCACTGCAATTCCGGTTACTCTCTGGAAAACTGGTAACTGGAAAATGGTAAGGGAGGGGTGTGTGGTGTGTGAGGTCCCAGCATTACCCAAAGTTGGTAATAATGAGATCCAAGCTTCGCATCGGGAGGGTGAAAACTGGCGATCACGATTTCCGACTCGCGGGACAAGACTATGAGTGAAACACACACACACACCACACAAAAACAAAAACATACACACACACAAAACACATCTTCAATGCTCCAAAAGGCTGTTTCGATAAAATTGGTAAATTTTGCAAACCATCTGAAGTAAAGTTATGATTAATGGTTGAGAGGAGAGGGGAGAGAAGAGGGAGGAGGAGAGAGAGAGAGAGGAGAGGAGAGAGAGAGAGCAGGGGGGGGAGGCAATCTTTTCAAAAACTAATTCGATCCACGGAGGAGTATACGGAGGATAAAACACCATAAGAAGGGCCATAAGAAAGAAAGGGAAGCTACAAAAGGCCCGCGAGACCTACACGTGGTAGTCCCGACGGGAAATACACGGAAACTGCTCTGTTGCAGCCACACCCTTAGAGAAATTTCTGAGGAGAAGGTGTCAGAGATATAAAAACACAAATAAATAACTTGATACCACTGGAAATGATGTCTTAAATAAAAAATTAAGTCTTAGTCCTTAGTCTTAAAAGTACAAATTAAAAACGTTCTATGTCTTAAGTACAAATTGCGGGTTCTTAGTCTTAAGAAACAAATTGTCTTTTCTTATGTCTTAAGTACAAATTGTCTGTTCTTATGTCTTAAGTAAAAATTAAGTCTTAGCTCTGACTTAAAGCATAAAAAATAGACTACATTTTCACAGCTGCATAATCATCATTTCTCCTTCCATCAATAAATAACTTTAACCCCTGAGGCCCAGAACGTAATTTCCATGTAATTTTGGGTACCATTAGAAGATCTAATGACTATAAGCAAAAATTTATAGCTATGACCCGTTAGTATCCTTTTACACCAACTAATTTGGGTATACTCAGCCACCCTTCGCAATTTCATGGGTCGACAACAGCAATTTTTTTTACCACACACACACACACACACAACACACACACACAACAACCACACACACACACACACACAACACACACACACACCCACCACCACCCCACCCACCCACCCACCCACCCACCCACCCACCCACCCACCCAAACCCCCCCACCCACCCACCCACCCACACACACACACCACACACAACCCCACACACACACACCACACAGATTTTACTGAAAGCTACCCAAATTTTTGGGTTTTTATAAGTAACATTTTTGTGTATGATGTACAGTGAGTACAGAAACCCTCTTTTTAGACCAAACAAGTCTCCTGGTATCTGTTATTCATCCTATGTATTCTCCTCCTCCTCCTCCTCCTCCCCTCCTCCCCTCCAGTTACTCCTAATCTCTTATTTTTTTCAGGTTGCATTTTTCTCCATTTGACATATCTCTCTTCCCCCCCCCCCTTCCCCAAGAATGCATTGTCTGTCTCTTCCCTCCTCTCTCCCTCATTTACTCCTCCCCCTCCTCTCCTTTCTCTCCTCTCCTCTCTCTCCCTCCTCCTCTCTCTCTCTCCCCCCCTCTCCCCTCTCTGCTCCCTCTCTCTCTCCTTCGCTCTCTTCTCCACACCCCATCCCTTTCTTGACTCCTTCTCTATCTTTATTTTTTTACATTCTTTTCTACGTTCCTTTCTCTTATGTTATTCCTCCTCTCTCTCTCCTCTCTCTCTCTCTCTCTCTCTCTCTCTCTCTCTCTCCTACTCTCCTCTCCTCTCTCCTCTCTTCTCTCTTCTCTCTCTCTCTCCTCCTCCTAAATACTACTATACACTGTACCTAACTACCTACTACTACTTACACTACCCATACTACATACTACACGTACTACTACTACTACTACTATACTAACCCTACTACCCACTACTCCCACACTACTTACTACTACTACCACACCTACCTACGACATACCACCACTACACTACTACTACTACTCTACCACTACTACTATACTACACTACCACTACACTTACTACTAAGACTACTACTACAAATACCACTACTATACTATACCACTCCACTACTACTACTACTACTACTACATACTATCACTATACAAACCACTACCACTACTATACTACTACCACTACCAAATACTACTACACTACACTACACTATTACTACTATAATACTACTACTACTACACACTTATACCTACTTACTATACCTCAATATGACACTACTACTACTACAAATATACTCCCTTACACTTACTACCATACTTACTACTACTACACTACCACTACTACTACTTACACCACTACACTACTACTACTACTACTTACTACTACTATAATACTACACTATACTACCACTACACTACTACTACTACTACCAC
>JACEEZ010001799.1:0-2500 GCA_016584305.1 Chionoecetes opilio
GGTTTTCAAAAAAAACTGTACCTAGTACTGACTTTTCAATAGTGCATGTTATAGTACACTTTCACCCTGTCTGTCTGTCTGTATGTGTGTCTGCTTGTTACTAGTATCTCTGTCTGTCTGTTTCTACTACCTATGTCTGTCTGTCTGTCTGCTTGTTACTAGTATCTCTGTCTGTCTGTTTCTACCATCTCTGTCTGTCTGTCTGTTTGTTTCTATCTCTGTCTGTCTGTCTGTCTGTCTGTCTGTCTGTTTCTACTATATCTGTCTGCCTGTCTGTCTGTATCCACTTTAACCGTATATGTCTGTCTGTCTGATTGTTTCTATATCTGTCTGTCTGTTTTCACTATCTCTGTCTGTTCAGTCTGTCTGTATCCACTTTCACCCTAACTGTCTGTCTGTCTGTTTCTACTATCTGTCAGTAAGTCTGTTTGTCAGTCTCTCCATTCCTTTGCCCTATATCTGTCTGTCTGAAATTATTAACTCTCTCTCTCTCTCTCTCTCTCTCTCTCTCTCTCTCTCTCACAACACACACACGTAATCTCAGCCCTGATAACACGTATAAGAGACGAAGATCAGTGGTTTCGGACTGACTGATAAGACTTGCCTCTATAGATATACACACACACCCAGAATACTGATAGCGCCTTGGCACATGTTATATATATACCCTAAGAGACAGGGAGAGATATGATAGATCCTTGGCACATGTTATATATATACTAAGAGAATAGCTAGTAACGTTCAGTAGTGATAGAGGATTATGATAAATGAATGAGTTGCTAGTTAGTTAGAATTAGTTAGAAGTGATTAATAATAATACTACTAATACTGATCATTGTATTGAAGTAATGATTAATCTAGCAATGCCTATCATATTGTTATGTCTTGTAGTAAGTTTTGTCTAATTTGTGATTTTAAGGAATATCTGGAAGTATCATGTCATTGTGAATTGGCTGAAATAGGGACTTCTAATCATTGTAACTGAAAACTTACTCCAGATTCGTGTTCAGCATGCCCGATAACTGCTAGGAACTAATTTCCAAGCAAATCTATTTTTCACAAAATATTGCACATTTTGCAAGGGAGCCTTGAAAAATATGCAATTTTTTTGGAAAACAGATTTGCTTGAAAATTAGTTCCTGGCAGTTATCGGGCATGCTGAACACGAATCTGGAGTCAGTTTTCAGTAACAATGATTAGAAGTCCCTATTTCAGCCAATTCACAATGACATGATACTTCCAGATAGTCCTTAAAAACCACAAATTAGACAAAACTTACTACAAGACATAACAATATGATAGGCATTGCTAGATTAATCATTACTTCAATACAATGATCAGTATTAGTATTTTCAGTATTAGTAATATCATTATTAATCCCTATTTGAGCCACCCATGTGATTGTCAAAGTACTTATAAAAACCTAGGAATACTATAGCAATCCTGTGGGACTTCTAATGCCCTCCCAGGCTCCCATGACTCCTGTAGGATGCGCAAAGGAGCGTAAAGGCCCGTGAAGGACTCTGAAGGATTGTATACAAAGCGAAGGATGTGTATACTTAGGTGTATGTATCTGTGTATGTCTGACTCCATTTATCTCTGTCTGTTACTTTGGCGTGAGGGGAGAAGAAGAGGAAGAGGAGGAGGAGGAGGAGGAGGAGGAGGAGGAGGAGAGCAAAACATATGACAAGGAAGGAAGTGATGTGTTTTTCGCTTCCTCTAAGTTTACACACACACACACACACACACACACACACACACACACACACACACACAGGAGTTGACCTTTAGTTAATAGCAGAGGGAGGGAGAGGAGTGAGTGAGTGAGGCAGGAGTGAGGCAGGTGTTAGAGAGCTGCCTGCCTCACCTGTTCTGAAGTAGGTGAGTGAGGCAGGCGTGGTGAGGCAGGTGCAGGGAGGCAGGCGAAGGTCAGGGAGCAAGGGAGAGGAGGGAGGAAGGGAAGGGAGAGGAGGGTGGAGGAAGGGAGAGGAGGGAAGAAGGGAAGGGAGAGGAGGGTGGACGAAGAGAGAGGAGGGTGGAGGAAGGGAGGGAAAAGGGAAGGGAAGAAGGGAGAGAAGAGAGAGAGGGGGAGAGAGGAGAGGAGAGGAGGGGGAGATGAGAGAGAATGAGAGAGAGAGAGAGAGAGAGAGAGAGAGAGAGGGAGAGAGAGAAGAGAAGAGATAGAGAGGAGAGAGAGAGAGAGGGGTACTCCGAACTCAAGACAAGGCGTGGCACACACACACACACACACACACACACACACACATTGACAGAAAGACTGGATAAATGTAGTTACGCAGACGGGACCACACGAGTGTAGCTCAGGCCCTGTAAAACACAACTAGCTAAATACAACTATACATAGTCTGTTTTTTTAACAAGGTGAAAAATGGTGCCCCCTTGCTGCTTACTGACTGATATTTGATGCCAGGAGAAGGGAATACTACACTTCTTCTTAATGTCAGATGTATTTTATCATAGTTAACCATAGTATCAGGTA
>JACEEZ010001799.1:17500-60000 GCA_016584305.1 Chionoecetes opilio
CCTTTAAGATCCTAAAAGGATTTGATGTCATTAATCAAGAGAACCTATTCGAGCTTTCTCCTCAAGTGACAACAAGAAATAACGGTTTAAAACTGAACGGTCAACGTTGCATCACAGATCTCCGTAAAAATTATTTCAATGTTAGAGTCGTTGATCGATGGAACAAGTTACCAGCAAATGTTGTCGAAGCCAGCACAATAACTACATTTAAAAACAGACTTGGCGCGCACTGTAAAGTAAATGGGTATTGATAGTGAATCCCTGCGAATTCATATTATAGTCCCCCGGATCGAGTAGTGGTAGTGGTAGTTGTAGTTAGCATATTTCATATCCTATCATTCTTCACTACGAAACTTCCATGTTCCTATCTTCTTTAGGGACATGTATCATTTTCCAACTGTCCTCTTACATGTAGTTGATAGTTAGTAGTATGTAGTTCAACAGATACCCTAGTTATGGACCAATAGGTCTCCTGGTGTCTGTTATTCCTATGTATTCCTATGTATGGAAACTTTGTTTGGAAACAATGTTTTCCAACTGTTTCCAAAGGTTGGAAACAATGTTTCCTATATGTCTCCTGTCCAGACTTCAGTAACTGTTGTTCTCATCAGGTACAATATAAATAATACTTCCATACTCTCTTAGTCCCCCTTCCCCCCTAGTTTTTTGCACTACGCCTCGCCCCCTTATGAAAAACAGGGGGATTTAGGCCGAGAAGTTATTAGTGAGGACACAAACACATAAAAATTTATTAGAATATAAATAAAAGGCTTGTTTTTATAATAGCGGAAAGTTTTGAACCCAGAAATACCCCATTTTTACCCATTTAGCGTGCATATATTGCCTCTGTTTGGGTTTTATGTTATGCAATACAGCCCCACACTCTTACTTACCCCTTACATAGCTTTGAATATTGCAAGGGAACCCGTAAATTGAGGTAAAAAGCAGAAGAAAATAAGATAAGGGAAGCCAGAAATACCCCATTTTTACCCATTTAGCGTGCATATATTGCCTTTGCTAGGGTGTTATATCATGCAATACAGCCCCTTACCCTTTCTTACCCCTTACATGTCCTTGAATATTGCACGCGAACCCGTAAATTGAAGTAAAAAGCATAAGAAAATAAGAGAAATAAGATAAGTGGCCAGAAATACCCAGTTTTTACCTATTTATCGTGCATATATTGTCTTCGTCAATGGGTAATATCATGCAATACAGCCCCGTACCCTTTCTTACACTTTAAATAGCCTTGAATATTGCACGGGAAGCCGTAAATTGAGGTATAAATGTAAGAATAAGGGTAAATAGCTAATATGGCCGCCGTGTTTTACCACCACCCGTGTGACGTCATCATGAGGATCTTGAGCTTGAGCTTGAGCGAGTTGGGAGAAAAAACCAAATTCACCACAACAAAATCGACTTTTTAACAAAGCTCTTATAAATCGTGAAAAAATACGGGCAAATAGTATATGATGTGTGTATCTTATAAACAGTAACAGAGACTCGTTTAGTGTTGAAACCAGAGAGCCAAACATCTTTTGTTTTATCGATAATTTGACCCTTTTAACCACTGAGTCAGATGTATTATTTTAGTAAACACGTCACATAGGCACACACAAACACACTGCGACTGTAGGCACAGCTAATCACACACAAATAACCTCACTGCTCAAGTAAAAGGAAGAATAAGGTTGCCGTTAAAATGTAAACAAAAACCCCTTAACACAAAGAAACAAAATACAGCAACCAGACGCGTGATTAATACATAAAACGATGCGGAAATATTGAAATATATGAAAACACACAAAAATCCCCCTATATTTAGTGTAAAAAAAGAATCAGCAACAAAATATTGGTAAAATCTACGGTATTACTAACTGATTGAGTCATATTTCTTTTACGAAGGCCTTAAACTCAACTTTTTATGGAAAAGTCATAAAAGAAACTTGGGTTTTCAATACGGCTATGGAATCTTATATCGGTGCACGAATAAAAATGTGATTATTCGTTTTAAAATGCGTAATTGGCACCTCGTAACATTGCAGCTAGGCCAGGATTCCCCTTAGCCAATCTGCGGCCTAGCTACATCGACACCCAATCAGAGGCCTGGCTACATCTCTAAGCCAATCAGCGTTCAGAAATCGGGCCGCCATGTTTGTTGTTTACCCAAGATATAGACTTATTTAATGGGAAATAAGGTGAGATTTACCCTTAAATACCTTATTTATGGCATATTAGTGATACTAGGAGTATTTTTAGTGATACACATAGGCGGGACAATAATACATTGCCGCCATATTAGCCTTTCAGCGTAATATTCTCCCTGAAATATATGACTTCATAGTTTGATGCCGGTAAATGGAACATTTTTACGTGTTTTCGCTAAGTGCCTCCCGCTGAATACTACAGAGACGCACCCAGGGTTTATCTTGATGCGCTGATCCTAGGTTCGAGTCCCGCGTGCCCGAGATTAGCTTCTATGGACTACTGTGGCCCACGCCGTACCGCCTGCACCTGCACGCATACGCAACACACACACACACACACACACACTGTCTGTCTGTGTCTGTCTGCCTGCTGTGATAATACGCGATCAATCACACACACACACACACACATACACTGTCTGTCTGTCTGCAAGTCCTCACCTGCTGTGTCAATACCGGGTCAATCTTGGGCACCTCCAGCTCCTTGAAGGGTTGGGGTGCGGCGCCTTCATACTCCTTCAGAATCACCGTCTCCTCTCGCACCACGAACACCTCGGGATACCTCACCAAAAAGTCACGAAACTCCTTCACGTGCTGCCCGGACACATGGCGCACCTCGGGGGACGCCTGTGAACGGTGCCCGAGAAGGGACTTAATCGGCACTTCAGTTCCCGCGCCGTACTGACGAAGTTTCCCGACGAAGTAATCAACGGCCTCCTGCTGGTAATCCCGTTTCCCCAGAAGTTTACCGGTAGGGTCATGTGGGTTGGATATACCATTGCTATAATTGGTGACGCTAACATGGTCATCTTCAAGGGTAAATAAGGACGGAAACTGCAGCAGGAACTTTCTAAGGCCAGACTGAGAGCCTCCTGCGATCTGTCTCATTTCCTTCGTGAAACCTTTAGTCCCGAATTGACAGCTGAGGTCATGTAAGGTCCGCGGTTGACCCTTGTCCATAAGCCGGTCCAGGAAAAACAGTAGAGTAAGGTTTCTGACATGGTCGTAGTCCTTACTGTCCATATTCACCGGTAATTAATAAGGTATTGTACGGTTTTGTGGTTTTTCATGTGTACATCCCCGAGCACCGCGCGCACACCCTACCTCACACACTGCCGCAGCCACACTGAGGTAACACGCAGTCTTGCCACCTCGTACCGGCTACATTTCCTTACCTTAGATATCACTATAGTCGCCAGTCACTTGCCACTGCACTAATGTCGCCAGGTACAATATAATTATGACGAATTTTAGCATCACTACAGACTTGCATGTGCCACTGAAGATGATACACAGTAATTTATATTATGTACATCACACTACATGTCTTCAGTGGCACATAAGTCTGTAGGGATGCTAAAATTCGTAATATATTGTGCCTGGCGACATTAGTGCAGTGGCAAGTGACTGGCGACTATATAGTGTTATCTACGGTACATTTCCTTAAGTAGGCATGCTAATATCTATCTATCTATTTATCTATCCACCTACCGTAGATAACAGTTAAGTCGCTAGGACAACTTTTTTTCTGTTTACAGACGTGTGGTGGCGTTAATACTTACATTTCTACATCCATGATTTCAGGAAAGTTAGAAGGGGCTATCTGGAGAGTCTGTGTCATTTTGTGTCTTCATCTGTGTCATAGTATGGCTATAAATGAACAAAGTACAAAAATATCTACAAAGTGGCTACCAACAGTAGAGTCGCCATCTAGTGTTTATTTACTGAGTGTCGTACCGCTGTCGTCGTCGCCCGAAATAAAAACACGTAGCGAAATTTGAAACCGTCTATATTTGCAGCTACAAAGCATAAAACAACGCTGAAACAGGGTAGCTTATACAGTCATGATATAAACTACTGTGTATCATCTTCAGTGGCACATAAAAATCAGTAGTGATGCTATAATTCGTAATATTTGGCGCCTGGCGACATCACTGCAGGTGGCGACTTTACTGTTATCTACGGTAGAAAGAGAGAGAGAGAGGTAGAGAGAGATAGAGAAAGGGAGGTAGAGAGAGATAGACAGAGAGAGAGACAGAGACAGAGAAACACAGAAAAAAGGAACAGAGAGAGTGAAACAGAAACAGAGAGAAAGAGATAAACAGAGAGAGAGAGAGAGAGAGAAAGAGAGAGAGGAGAGAGAGAGAGAGAGAGATCCTCCCTCACCCTGGCAACACTGTTCACTCTACACCACAAACACACTCGCACCGTCCGCCTACACACCCACATTCCCTCTTATTTACCCCATTTTAACCCATTAGAACATTTACTAGCCCTAATTACAAGTTTATATTGCATAACTATAATTGTATAAGCACTATTTTGGTTCTTATACAGCTAGGAAGTATATTTATCTAGTTCATTCATGGTTGTAATATACGAGTAATCATAGAGTTAGGTTAATATCTACTTCATTAATACGTAATTTCTCCCTCATGGTAATTTATACAGTGTTTTTTTAAGTACTTGGATACTACTGTTATAAAATCCATTCACCCTTATAGTGTTGCATAGGAAATAACTCTTAACATATTAACATGGGATAGGCTACAATGACCTTATTGACTGTATGCCTTACTTATGACCTTACTGCCCCATTAATGCCTTACTTATGACCTTACTGACCCCATTAATGCCTTACTTATGACCTTCCTGACCCCATTAATGCCTTACTTATGACCTTCCTGACCCCATTAATGCCTTACCTATGACCTTCCTGACCCCATTAATGCCTTACTTATGACCTTCCTGACCCCATTAATGCCTTACCTATGACCTTCCTGACCCCATTAATGCCTTACCTATGACCTTACTGCCCCCATTAATGCCTTACCTATGACCTTACTGACCCCATTAATGCCTTACTTATGACCTTCCTGACCCCATTAATGCCTTACTTATGACCTTACTGCCCCATTAATGCCTTACCTATGACCTTACTGCCCCATTAATGCCTTACTATGACCTTCCTGACCCCATTAATGCCTTACCTATGACCTTACTGCCCCCATTATGCCTTACCTATGACCTTACTGCCCCCATTAATGCCTTACCTATGACCTTACTGCCTCCATTAATGCCTTACCTATGACCTTACTGCCCCCATTAATGCCTTACCTATGACCTTACTGCCCCCATTACTGCCTTACCTATGACCTTACTGCCCCCATTAATGCCTTACCTATGACCTTACTGACCCCATTAATGCCTTACCTATGACCTTACTGACCCCATTAATGCCTTACCTATGACCTTACTGACTCCATTAATGCCTTACTTATGACCTTACTGCCCTTAATGCCTTACTATGACCTTACTGCCCCCATTACTGCCTTACCTATGACCTTACTGCCCCATTAATGCCTTACCTGACTGACCTTAATGCCTTACTTATGACCTTACTGCCCCCATTAATGCCTTACCTATGACCTTACTGCCCCATTAATGCCTTACCTATGACCTTACTGCCCCCATTAATGCCTTACCTATGACCTTACTGACCCCATTAATGCCTTACCTATGACCTTACTGCCCCATTAACCTGGCTTACTTACCTATGACCTTACTGACCCCATTAATGCCTTACTTATGACCTTACTGACTCCATTAATGCCTTACTTATGACCTTACTGACTCCATTAATGCCTTACCTATGACCTTACTGACTCCATTAATGCTTACTTATGACCTTACTGGCTGTATTAATGCCTTACCTATGACCTTACTGACCTCATTAATGCCTTACCTATGACCTTACTGACTCCGTTAATGCCTTACTTATGACCTTACTTATATTGCCTTACCAACTTTTCTTCATTTGGTTATGCCTTGAGCCATTAACTTCTGCAACACATTATAGCCTCTGGTAGGACCGTAGGACACAAATTCCTCCATGACAACTAATGCAACACACTCCTGCAATAGCTACATCACTTTGCAACACAGTCTCTGGTAGAACACACTTCTGCAACACCTCCATGACAACTAATGCAACACATTTCTGCAATAGCTACATAGCCTCTGGTAGGACACACTTCTGCTACACAGCTTCATGACAACTAATGCAACACACTCCTGCAACATAGTCTCTGGTAGGACACAAACTTCTGCAACACAGCTTCTCTATGACAACTAATGCAACACAACCTCTGGTAGAACAAACTTCTGCAACACATAACCTCTGGTAAACACACACTTCTGCAACACAGCTTCTCCATGACAACTCATGCAACACACTTCTGCAATAATCCAACGAATGGAAAATGATTTACTCTAGGGAGGAACACACTAACATGCAAAAACTATAAATTTGATACTAATCTGCTGGTATTTAGAACATTATCTCCAAAGAACAAGCTGTAATGTTCTTCTTTAATAATAATAATAATAATAATAATAATTTCATTTTCACCTGAAGGCATACAAAAAAAGGCTTTATGGGTTTGGTAAGAGTAAAATCCCATCTCACTATTATTATACATATATTTCAGCATTAAACGCCTAGTAGGCACCATTAATAAGGCTACAGTGGGCAACAACACCACGACACAGGCACACTCTGTCTTGCCCGACCTCAGCTGCGGAGTCATCACAACAGCCTCTTTATGGATGGATTACAACTCTATATAACTCTGTCTAAGCCACAATTATCTGGAGGGTTGGCGGATTATGATTTGTACCTCAAGCAAGCGTAACCCCTTGAGGCCCAGAACGTAATTTCCTTGTAATTTGGGTACCATTAGACGATTTGTAATGACTATAAGCAATATTTTATAGCTATGACCTGTTTAGTATCCTTGTCCACTAGCTAATTTGGTATATTCAGTTAGTTTTCGTAGTTTTATAGCTAACAGACGATTTTACATAGCCAAGGAAAGCTCTGGGCGTGAAGGGGTTAATAAAGTAAACTGTAAGGTAACCACGTAACACTTGTATGCAGGATATATTAGAACGTGTCAAAATACTCTGTCAAATAAATGTCAAGTTTGCTTCTCAATAAAGTGAATAAATATTTCCACAAAGGTATTATATCACATTGTACTGCAGTAGTCTAGTAAATGGCATGATGGGCATAGTTTGTGGCATTTACTTCACCTTAAAACAACTCTAAATGAAGAGAAATAAACTGATATATCTCTCAACCCATTCTTCAGTAAGCCAACATAAGGGATTGAATATTGCAACAGTAATGCAAGACAGATGAAAGAACATAAGAACATAAGAAAATAAGGAAGCTACAAGAGGCCGCGAGACCTACACGTGGTAGTTCCTGTTGGGTTGTATGTACATTGCTTCAGAGTACTTATCGCATCAAGGTGTACTGCTGGTGATGCTATTCTGCAGCACGAGCCTTAACACACACACACACACACACACACACACATACATACACAGGGTACTCCATAGTGTAGTGGTCAGCACGCTCCCAGGTTCGATCCCCGGTCAGAGCGAAAATCAATGAGCGGTCTCCTTAAAACCCGAGCCACCGTCCACCCAGCAGTGAATGGGTACCGGGTGTTAGTCGAGGTTTGTGACCCGCCTCCCGGGGTGATGGCTTCCCCCAACACTATGCACTAAGGAAGCATATTGAAAATGTAGCTATGGAGATGGGGACATGCACGTGTAGCTCAGGCCCTGTGAAATACAACTAGATGAATACATACACACACTCACTCACACACACACAGTCAAAACACACACACACACATACACATACACACATACTGACAAGCTTCAACAATAACAATGCAGTTAGTTTAAGAATAGAATAATGGATCTGTCCTGAGCACACCAACAGACAATTGGCCAAGTGCTCACAACATCGCAAGACAGTTCATCAAATACTGCAGCTTTAGACAACATAAGAACAGGATTAAAACATCTATATTCATGACCCAGACTCCTCTCTTCCCTCGCTGTTCCTTGCTTGTCACACACATGTCTTTGAGAACTGCTATATACATAAGACACTTGATATGCTGGAGGTCGCCAAGAACTAAGCTATTCAAAACATCGCTAGTTTTAACCCCTTGAGGCCCAGAACGTTATTTCCATTGTAATTTGGGTGCCATTACACGATTTTTAGTGAATATAAGCAATATTTTATAGCTATGACCTGTTTAGTGTCCTTGTCCACTTACTAATGTGGTATATTTAGTTACTTTTTGTAGTTTTATGGCTCGACAACAGACAATTTTATATAGCAAAGGAAAGGTCTGGGCGTGAAGGGGTTATGGTAAACAGACCTCCTTGTGTCTCCCCGATGGTTCCATGATTGTCTAGCATTTTGAGCACAGGCAGGGAGACACTAAGCCTTGAGCAGGGCCTCGAGTAGGACCTCCAAGCAGTGTTCAGACTCAGGACATTAACCCCTTGAGACCCAGAACGTCATTTTCATTGTAATTTGACCACCATTAGATGACTTTTAATGAATATAAGCAGTTTTTATAGATATGACCTGCTTAGTATCCTTGTCGACTAACTAATGTGGCATATTAAGTTACTTTTTGTAATGTTATGGCTCGACAACATACAATTTTATACAGCAAAGGAACATTCTGGGTGTGAAGGGGTTAAGAGGAGTGGCCACAACTTAACACACAAGAGGCCGTGGTCACTTTCAGCCCCCTTGTACTGTTCGCTTTCTCGTTTTCTATCATAAAACAAAACTTTGATACAAATCCTGTGATCAGATCTTATAACTCAATATATAATGTATTCCCTACAATAAATATCCATTCAAAGAAGCTAAAGTTGTAACATATAATTACTTAAGAGTCAAGTAACTATAGCGCTTGCACAATTATGCATTAAAATATCTAATGTCATAAAAATTAAACGGTAAGCAAGCATAACAACTAGCAACTGAATGTCAGCTTATGTACACACGTCTCCGTAGGCTTTGGGAAGGCGGCAGCAGAGTGGTTAGCGTCTCCGAGTGGCGTTCTCGGTGACCAGAGTTCGATCCCCGATGAGAACTGAAATCTTTCTGCACCGTCGAGTGGCCTAAGAACACCCACATGCCCTGTCCATTAACTCTACCTTCGATTGCGAGTGCATGGGAGGACACAGGGGGCGGCATGAGCCTCTAATCACAGGCGTCACTATAAAAATCCTGCCTGGTCCTGCCCCAACACAACACCAGCCTTACCCTGCAGCCCCAACCTTTCCACAACACCCAGCCTTACCCTTCCACAACACCTACCCCTACACCCTGCCTTACCCTCCACAACACCCTGCCCCTACACCCTGGCAGCAGCAACACACACACAGGCAACAGCACAGCATAAGACAGCAGAAACACCCTGCCTCCGTTTCCCTACAAGCTCCAACACAACACTGGGCTTCTTAACATTCACAGAGACTCCCTCGCCACACTCTGTTTCTACTATCTCTGTCTGTCTGCCTGTCTGTTGTCACTACGTATCTCTATCTGTCTGTCTGTTTCTACTACATATCTCTATCTGTCTGTCTGTTGTCACTATCTCTATCTGTCTGTCTGTTTCTACTATCTATCTGTCTGTCTGTTCTACTATCTCTGATTCTTGAGGCTCAGAACATTGTCGAGTACCAACTAGCAAAACTTAAATTAATATACTACAACTCACACTATCAGCCTGTCCTTAGTAATTCCCTGCCCACACCCAGACCTTCTTTCTATATACAAAACAAATCCTATGCTGAAGGAAGACAAATCGATACAAAAGTAGTCACTGTCACAAGCTTACATTACACATATACAGGATTTGCTTCACCTTTGCACACGCAGAACTCTGATTCCCGGCGCTCACTGGCGGGCTGACGCGGGAAGTTATACTTATTCTAAATATTTACAAAAGGAGGAACTAAGTCTAGGCACATTTGCTTAACAGTAACCGAGGACAATGTTATCATAAAAGGGTTTACGTCACCATGTTAACCTCGTAAGTCACCGCGGGGAAATCTGCCGTCGTTAAAACAGAGAGATGATGGTTAACAAATGTCACTTTTCCTTCATTTAAAAAACCGAAAGTGCTCTGTTAAGGCTCTGATGAGAAGAAAGGCAGCGAACACACACACACACGTACACACACACTCCATGTTTGAGTCCCAGAGGCAAGTCACAGGGTCAGATCAGCGAGACAATGTACGGAAAAGGTCATGATTTTCAAAACAATGACAGTACAGGGAGAATATGTAACAAAGTAAGAGATATATAGACATAGAGATAGATAGGCATAGATAAATAATATAATAGAACATAAGAACATCAGAAAATAAGGAAGCTACAAGAGGCTGCGAGACCTACACGAGGTAGTTCCTGTAAATGAAAGAAGAGACATAGATGTAAATAATAGAATAGAAGAGATAGAGATAGGCATAGATATAGCTAGGCATAGATGTAAATAATAGAATAGAAGAGATAGAGATAGGCATAGATATAGCTAGGCATAGATGTAAATAATAGAATAGAAGAGATATAGATAGGCATAGATATAGATAGGCATAGATATAGATAGGCATAGATGTAAATAATAGAATAGAAGAGATAGAGATTAAAGACCTTATTATGTATAGAGATCATGACCTTGATATACAAAGACGTGGGAGCTTTAAGTGACCCTTGACCTTTTAGTAGAGACCTTGACCTTGTATAGAGATCATGACCTTGAAATACAGACATGGGAGCTTTAAGTGACCCTTGACCTTGACCTTGTATAGAGATCATGACCTTGAAATACAAAGACGTGGGAGCTTTAAGTGACCCTTGACCCTTTAGTATAGAGACCTTGACCTTGTATAGAGATCATGACCTTGAAATACAAAGACGTGGGAGCTTTAAGTGACCCTTGACCCTTTAGTATAGAGACCTTGACCTTGTATAGAGATCATGACCTTGAAATACAAAGGCGTGGGAGCTTTAAGTGACCCTTGACCCTTTAGTATAGAGACCTTGACCTTGTATAGAGATCATGACCTTGAAATACAAAGACGTGGGAGCTTTAAGTGACCCTTGACCTAGCATTAGGTTCCTCGAGGCAGGGAAGCGACAGAGCGATGGGTAAACAGATATAAAATAAGAACATAAGAAAATAAGGAAGCTATAAGAGGGCGCAAGACCTACACGTGGTAGTTCCTGCACAGAGATAACAGTAGTACGTTGATTATAGTCAATTTTTTTTAACAAGGTGAAAATTCCGTTCTATCTGAAGGTCTCATGCTTATAATGATGCCTGTGTTTACCTGATACTAGGGTTAACTATGATAAAATACAACTGTCATTAAGAAGAAGCGTAGTATTCCCTTCTCCCGGCATCAAATATCAGTCAGTAAGCAGCAAGGGGGCACCATTTTGGCCTCGATACAAAAAATAGACTATAGGTGAACACAGTAGTAGTGTGAAACAGTATGAAATGAAACAAAACAAAAACACAGTAGCATGAAAGTAGTGATTGATTGATTTAATGCTAACAGGGGAAAATGTGCCAGCCATCGGAGGTCATATGGCACTATGGCAAAGCATAATGAAGGGTCAGGGGTCACAGGAGGGTCACAGAGAAAGAGCGAAATGGTGAGGGAAGGGGAAGGGAATGGAACGTTATAGCAGTAGGGTTAGATCAGAGGAAGGATGTGTGTTTGTTGGGGGAAGGAGATCATAAATTGGTGAAAGTATTACTCCATGGTGTATTAAAGCTTGTGGAATATCTGAGCCATGACACAAGGGACAAGTGTGTTACGGAGAAATGATATGACGGAAGCCACAATACGGTTCTGAATTAATAAAAAAGTGCAGTTCGTACAATAATCTTTTCAGTTATGTCGTTAAAAGAATTCGTCGGCATCAATATTTATAAGTATTTAAAATAGATCTTTGCGATAATATGGTTTCGTTAGGTTAAAAGTGCAGTTCGGACATAATCTTTTAGTTATTTTCATGGCATTAAAAGACTTCATCGGCATTTAACATTCATATAGGCAGTCAAAATAGATCTTTGCGTCACTATCGTTTCATTAAAATAACATGAAATTGAAATAAATTAATAAAAGTGCAGCTCTTTCATAACCTTTTCAGTGATGTCATTGCATTACAAGACTTCATCGGCATTTAACATTCATATAAGTAGTCAAAATAGATCTTTTCATTCACATAGTATCATTAGCATAACAGAGTATTGGCAAGATAGACTCTGTAACTCTTCAAAACTTTTCATCAAACTTATTTCATCACTCAAACTCATCATCCATAACAACGTCCTGCCAGAATAGAACTTCCGTCATTTCCGAGCCCTGACGTGGGAGCCTTCTAGTAGGCCTCTTTGTTAGGTCTAAAAGTCACATTATTTAACACCCCTTAAAACAACAATAATTTACCTTTTTACTGCCAAGGACACCACAGATTTCTCCCTTTTTTCGTTAGTTAGTGACCATGTTAAGTCTACATCGCTTAGTTAAACAGACCGGGTGTTGCCTGGCCCTGACGTGGGAGCCTGACAGACCGGGTGTTGCCTGGCCCTGACGTGGGAGCCTGACAGACCGGGTGTTGCCTGGCCCTGACGTGGGAGCCCGACAGACCGGGTGTTGCCTGGCCCTGACGTGGGAGCCTGACAGACCGGGTGTTGCCTGGCCCTGACGTGGGAGCCTGACAGACCGGGTGTTGCCTGGCCCTGACGTGGGAGCCTGACAGACCGGGTGTTGCCTGGCCCTGACGTGGGAGCCTGACAGACCGGGTGTTGCCTGGCGCCTCACACCCAGCCTCCCGTCAGTTTGTGGAAGAGCTCCTCATTCAGGTTCTGGTTGGCATCCTTGGTACGCATGGACAGGAAGATGTAGCCTCCGATAAACTCATGGACAACCTGGCAACCAAAACAAATTCAGTATTTACCGTATTTTACGACGCACTTTTTCCCCTAAAAAATACCCTGAAAAATACTCAAGCGCCTTACAAGATGAGTGTTGTAGGTTAGCTTATTTACCTATTCAATTCAGCCTCTTATATGATGTAACCTCAGTACTTACCTGTTACAAGTACTATTTCTAATACACTAGGGTCCCGCATAGAACGTTTCCCTTATAGAACGAAAGAAATAGAAAATATATAGAAACAAAAGTGGATTTGTTATAGCTAGCCTTGCTTTATCTCACCTTGCAGTCGGCGGTGAGGCAGGAGAACACCACATTGTCCTCCTCAAACTGGATCATCATGTGTCGCGTCTCCCAGTTCACGTTCCAGGCCTGACGCAAAACAGGACAGAACACATAAGAACATCAGAACATAAGGAAGCTACAAGAGGCTGGGAGACCTACACGTGGTAGTTCCTGTTACTTAACACTACCTACATCCACCTTTCATCCCCATCCATGAACCTATCCAGCCTCCTTTTAAAGCTCCCTAATGACTCCGCACTAACTACCTGTCTACTGAGTCCATGCCAATCAATTACCACCCTATTTGTGAACCAGTTTTTCCCTATTTCCTTTTTAAATCTACGCTTTTCCAGCTTGAATCCGTAAATTGAATCCACTTCTCATGTATAGTGCAGTACACTGTTTTAATTGACCTATTTGTACAACCTATTAGTAGTTGTATTGCTATTATTACCAGTCATCATCATCAGCTTTCTGTTCAACATTAGATTTTCTCCTAATGTCTTATGAGGTTAGTCGGTAGATGATACTGTGGTGATTCACACCACACCTGGTTAATCACCTTTCAGTCCACGCCTTGCTCTTAATCTGTCCTAGGGATTATCACTTCCCTACCTCTTAATGGCTTCACTCAGGTTTCGCCTCCCCTTTTCCATGTCAACATCACCTATGATCTCGCCGACCGCCAATTAAGAGATTAGACGTCCCGGCCAATATATACAGGGAAAATCTCATGTAGGGTCACTTAGAGCTCAACCACTTGTACCACCAACAATTGCTCTCTCCACAATAAACCAACCATGAACCCTGGGTGTCTGTTTATCAACCATGTAGACGGACCACTACAATACACTTCCAATTCTATTGTCGGCGTTCATCATTTAAATTTGTGGCATGAGTGTTATGCCCCGGATGCTCTTCCTGACAGGCAGCCCCTGTTTACATAATAAGATATCCCATACCCTAAAAATGACTTAGCAGGTGTGTGTGTGTGTGTGTGTGTGTGCGTGTGCGTGTGCGTGTGCGTGTGCGTGTGCGTGTGCGTGTGCGTGTGCGTGTGCGTGTGCGTGTGCGTGTGTGTGTGTGTGACGTGTCCATCACAAAAATAACATTTTATGACATTTTCAACTTATGACATTTATGACTCATTTACATTTGGTTTTATAACTAGTACGAGTGTTTATACCATATATACCATTTTATACCATATTATATTGTAGTATATATATATATATATATATATATATATATATATATATATATATATATATTATATATATATATATATATATATATATATATATATATATATATATATATATATATATATATATATATATATATATGAGTGTGTTGTATGTGCACGTTAACCCCTTGAGGCCCAGAACGTAATTTCCATTGTAATTTGACTACCATAAGACGAATTTAATGAATATAAGCAATATTTTATAGCTATGACCTGTTTAGTATCCTTGTCTATTTGCTTATTTAGTATATTAAGCTAGTTTTCGTAATTTTATGGCTGACAACAGACGATTTTATATAGCCAAGGAAAGATCTGGGCGTGAAGGGCTTACACAGAAATAAAGAAGGCGTGTGTATAGTGTGACCCACCTTCATTGTATTGCTAGGAGTGTGTATAGTGTGACCCACCTTCATTGTATCACTAGGAGTGTGTATAGTGTGACCCACCATCATTGTATTGCTAGGAGTGTGTATAGTGTGACCCACCTTCATTGTATCACTAGGAGTGTGTATAGTGTGACCCACCTTCATTGTATCACTAGGAGTGTGTATAGTGTGACCCACCTTCATTGTATCACTAGGGGTGTGTATAGTGTGACCCACCTTCATTGTATTGCTAGGAGTGTGTATAGTGTGACCCACCTTCATTGTATTGCTAGGAGTGTGTATAGTGTGACCCACCTTCATTGTATTGCTAGGAGTGTGTATAGTGTGACCCACCTTCATTGTATCACTAGGAGTGTGTATAGTGTGACCCACCTTCATTGTATTGCTAGCAGTGTGTATAGTGTGACCCACCTTCATTGTATTGCTAGGAGTGTGTATAGTGTGACCCACCTTCATAGTATTGCTAGGAGTGTGTATAGTGTGACCCACCTTCATTGTATCACTAGGAGTGTGTATAGTGTGACCCACCTTCATTGTATTGCTAGGAGTGTGTATAGTGTGACCCACCTTCATTGTATTGCTAGGAGTGTGTATAGTGTGACCCACCATCATTGTATCACTAGGAGTGTGTATAGTGTGACCCACCATCATTGTATTGCTAGGAGTGTGTATAGTGTGACCCACCTTCATTGTATTGCTAGGAGTGTGTATAGTGTGACCCACCTTCATTGTATTGCTAGGAGTGTGTATAGTGTGACCCACCTTCATTGTATTGCTAGGAGTGTGTATAGTGTGACCCACCTTCATTGTATTGCTAGGAGTGTGTATAGTGTGACCCACCTTCATTGTATCATAGGAGTGTGTATAGTGTGACCCACCTTCATTGTATTGCTAGCAGTGTGTATAGTGTGACCCACCTTCATTGTATTGCTAGGAGTGTGTATAGTGTGACCCACCTTCATAGTATTGCTAGGAGTGTGTATAGTGTGACCCACCTTCATTGTATTGCAGGAGTGTGTATAGTGTGACCCACCTTCATTGTATTGCTAGGAGTGTGTATAGTGTGACCCACCTTCATTGTATTGCTAGGAGTGTGTATAGTGTGACCCACCTTCATTGTATTGCTAGGAGTGTGTATAGTGTGACCCACCTTCATTGTATCACTAGGAGTGTGTATAGTGTGACCCACCTTCATTGTATTGCTAGGAGTGTGTATAGTGTGACCCACCTTCATTGTATTGCTAGGAGTGTGTATAGTGTGACCCACCTTCATAGTATTGCTAGGAGTGTGTATAGTGTGACCCACCATCATTGTATTGCTAGGAGTGTGTATAGTGTGACCCACCTTCATTGTATTGCTAGGAGTGTGTATAGTGTGACCCACCTTCATTGTATTGCTAGGAGTGTGTATAGTGTGACCCACCTTCATTGTATCACTAGGAGTGTGTATAGTGTGACCCACCTTCATTGTATCACTAGGAGTGTGTATAGTGTGACCCACCTTCATTGTATCACTAGGAGTGTGTATAGTGTGACCCACCTTCATTGTATCACTAGGAGTGTGTATAGTGTGACCCACCTTCATTGTATTGCTAGGAGTGTGTATAGTGTGACCCACCTTCATTGTATTGCTAGCAGTGTGTATAGTGTGACCCACCTTCATTGTATTGCTAGGAGTGTGTATAGTGTGACCCACCTTCATTGTATCACTAGGAGTGTGTATAGTGTGACCCACCTTCATTGTATTGCTAGGAGTGTGTATAGTGTGACCCACCTTCATTGTATTGCTAGGAGTGTGTATAGTGTGACCCACCTTCATTGTATCACTAGGAGTGTGTATAGTGTGACCCACCTTCATTGTATTGCTAGGAGTGTGTATAGTGTGACCCACCTTCATTGTATCACTAGGAGTGTGTATAGTGTGACCCACCTTCATTGTATCACTAGGAGTGTGTATAGTGTGACCCACCTTCATTGTATTGCTAGCAGTGTGTATAGTGTGACCCACCTTCATTGTATCACTAGGAGTGTGTATAGTGTGACCCACCTTCATTGTATTGCTAGGAGTGTGTATAGTGTGACCCACCTTCATTGTATCACTAGGAGTGTGTATAGTGTGACCCACCTTCATTGTATTGCTAGGAGTTGTGTATAGTGTGACCCACCATCATTGTATTGCTAGGAGTGTGTATAGTGTGACCCACCTTCATTGTATTGCTAGGAGTGTGTATAGTGTGACCCACCTTCATTGTATTGCTAGGAGTGTGTATAGTGTGACCCACCTTCATTGTATTGCTAGGAGTGTGTATAGTGTGACCCACCTTCATTGTATCACTAGGAGTGTGTATAGTGTGACCCACCTTCATTGTATCACTAGGAGTGTGTATAGTGTGACCCACCTTCATTGTATCACTAGGAGTGTGTATAGTGTGACCCACCTTCATTGTATCACTAGGAGTGTGTATAGTGTGACCCACCTTCATTGTATTGCTAGGAGTGTGTATAGTGTGACCCACCTTCATTGTATTGCTAGGAGTGTGTATAGTGTGACCCACCTTCATTGTATTGCTAGGAGTGTGTATAGTGTGACCCACCTTCATTGTATCACTAGGAGTGTGTATAGTGTGACCCACCATCATTGTATTGCTAGGAGTGTGTATAGTGTGACCCACCTTCATTGTATTGCTAGGAGTGTGTATAGTGTGACCCACCTTCATTGTATTGCTAGGAGTGTGTATAGTGTGACCCACCTTCATTGTATCACTAGGAGTGTGTATAGTGTGACCCACCTTCATTGTATCACTAGGAGTGTGTATAGTGTGACCCACCTTCATTGTATCACTAGGAGTGTGTATAGTGTGACCCACCTTCATTGTATCACTAGGAGTGTGTATAGTGTGACCCACCTTCATTGTATTGCTAGGAGTGTGTATAGTGTGACCCACCTTCATTGTATTGCTAGCAGTGTGTATAGTGTGACCCACCTTCATTGTATTGCTAGGAGTGTGTATAGTGTGACCCACCTTCATTGTATTACTAGGAGTGTGTATAGTGTGACCCACCTTCATTGTATTGCTAGGAGTGTGTATAGTGTGACCCACCTTCATTGTATCACTAGGAGTGTGTATAGTGTGACCCACCTTCATTGTATCACTAGGAGTGTGTATAGTGTGACCCACCTTCATTGTATTGCTAGCAGTGTGTATAGTGTGACCCACCTTCATTGTATCACTAGGAGTGTGTATAGTGTGACCCACCTTCATTGTATTGCTAGGAGTGTGTATAGTGTGACCCACCTTCATTGTATCACTAGGAGTGTGTATAGTGTGACCCACCTTCATTGTATTGCTAGGAGTGTGTATAGTGTGACCCACCATCATTGTATTGCTAGGAGTGTGTATAGTGTGACCCACCTTCATTGTATTGCTAGGAGTGTGTATAGTGTGACCCACCTTCATTGTATTGCTAGGAGTGTGTATAGTGTGACCCACCTTCATTGTATTGCTAGGAGTGTGTATAGTGTGACCCACCTTCATTGTATCACTAGGAGTGTGTATAGTGTGACCCACCTTCATTGTAATACTAGCAGTGTGTATAGTGTGACCCACCATCATTGTATTGCTAGCAGTGTGTATAGTGTGACCCACCTTCATTGTATTGCTAGGAGTGTGTATAGTGTGACCCACCTTCATTGTATTGCTAGGAGTGTGTATAGTGTGACCCACCTTCATTGTATCACTAGGAGTGTGTATAGTGTGACCCACCTTCATTGTATTGCTAGGAGTGTGTATAGTGTGACCCACCATCATTGTATTGCTAGGAGTGTGTATAGTGTGACCCACCTTCATTGTATTGCTAGGAGTGTGTATAGTGTGACCCACCTTCATTGTATTGCTAGGAGTGTGTATAGTGTGACCCACCATCATTGTATTGCTAGGAGTGTGTATAGTGTGACCCACCTTCATTGTATTGCTAGGAGTGTGTATAGTGTGACCCACCATCATTGTATTGCTAGGAGTGTGTATAGTGTGACCCACCTTCATTGTATTGCTAGGAGTGTGTATAGTGTGACCCACCATCATTGTATTGCTAGCAGTGTGTATAGTGTGACCCACCTTCATTGTATTGCTAGGAGTGTGTATAGTGTGACCCACCTTCATTGTATTGCTAGGAGTGTGTATAGTGTGACCCACCTTCATTGTATTGCTAGGAGTGTGTATAGTGTGACCCACCTTCATTGTATTGCTAGGAGTGTGTATAGTGTGACCCACCTTCATTGTATTGCTAGGAGTGTGTATAGTGTGACCCACCATCATTGTATTGCTAGCAGTGTGTATAGTGTGACCCACCTTCATTGTATTGCTAGGAGTGTGTATAGTGTGACCCACCTTCATTGTATTGCTAGGAGTGTGTATAGTGTGACCCACCATCATTGTATTGCTAGGAGTGTGTATAGTGTGACCCACCATCATTGTATTGCTAGGAGTGTGTATAGTGTGACCCACCATCATTGTATTGCTAGGAGTGTGTATAGTGTGACCCACCTTCATTGTATTGCTAGCAGTGTGTATAGTGTGACCCACCTTCATTGTATTGCTAGCAGTGTGTATAGTGTGACCCACCTTCATTGTATTGCTAGGAGTGTGTATAGTGTGACCCACCTTCATTGTATCACTAGGAGTGTGTATAGTGTGACCCACCTTCATTGTATTGCTAGGAGTGTGTATAGTGTGACCCACCTTCATTGTATTGCTAGGAGTGTGTATAGTGTGACCCACCTTCATAGTATTGCTAGCAGTGTGTATAGTGTGACCCACCTTCATAGTATTGCTAGCAGTGTGTATAGTGTGACCCACCTTCATTGTATTGCTAGCAGTGTGTATAGTGTGACCCACCTTCATAGTATTGCTAGCAGTGTGTATAGTGTGACCCACCTTCATTGTATTGCTAGCAGTGTGTATAGTGTGACCCACCTTCATTGTATTGCTAGGAGTGTGTATAGTGTGACCCACCATCATTGTATTACTAGGAGTGTGTATAGTGTGACCCACCATCATTGTATTACTAGGAGTGTGTATAGTGTGACCCACCATCATTGTATTGCTAGCAGTGTGTATAGTGTGACCCACCATCATTGTATTGCTAGGAGTGTGTATAGTGTGACCCACCATCATTGTATTGCTAGGAGTGTGTATAGTGTGACCCACCTTCATTGTATTGCTAGGAGTGTGTATAGTGTGACCCACCTTCATTGTATTGCTAGCAGTGTGTATAGTGTGACCCACCTTCATTGTATTGCTAGGAGTGTGTATAGTGTGACCCACCTTCATTGTATTGCTAGGAGTGTGTATAGTGTGACCCACCTTCATTGTATCACTAGCAGTGTGTATAGTGTGACCCACCTTCATTGTATTGCTAGGAGTGTGTATAGTGTGACCCACCTTCATTGTATTGCTAGGAGTGTGTATAGTGTGACCCACCTTCATTGTATTGCTAGGAGTGTGTATAGTGTGACCCACCTTCATTGTATTGCTAGCAGTGTGTATAGTGTGACCCACCTTCATTGTATTGCTAGGAGTGTGTATAGTGTGACCCACCATCATTGTATTGCTAGGAGTGTGTATAGTGTGACCCACCATCATAGTATTGCTAGGAGTGTGTATAGTGTGACCCACCTTCATAGTATTACTAGGAGTGTGTATAGTGTGACCCACCTTCATAGTATTGCTAGGAGTGTGTATAGTGTGACCCACCTTCATAGTATTGCTAGGAGTGTGTATAGTGTGACCCACCTTCATAGTATTGCTAGGAGTGTGTATAGTGTGACCCACCTTCATAGTATTACTAGGAGTGTGTATAGTGTGACCCACCTTCATAGTATTACTAGGAGTGTGTATAGTGTGACCCACCTTCATAGTATTGCTAGGAGTGTGTATAGTGTGACCCACCTTCATAGTATTGCTAGGAGTGTGTATAGTGTGACCCACCTTCATAGTATTACTAGGAGTGTGTATAGTGTGACCCACCATCATAGTATTGCTAGGAGTGTGTATAGTGTGACCCACCTTCATAGTATTGCTAGGAGTGTGTATAGTGTGACCCACCATCATAGTATTGCTAGGAGTGTGTATAGTGTGACCCACCTTCATAGTATTGCTAGGAGTGTGTATAGTGTGACCCACCTTCATAGTATTGCTAGGAGTGTGTATAGTGTGACCCACCTTCATAGTATTACTAGGAGTGTGTATAGTGTGACCCACCTTCATAGTATTGCTAGGAGTGTGTATAGTGTGACCCACCTTCATAGTATTGCTAGGAGTGTGTATAGTGTGACCCACCATCATAGTATTGCTAGGAGTGTGTATAGTGTGACCCACCTTCATAGTATTGCTAGGAGTGTGTATAGTGTGACCCACCTTCATAGTATTGCTAGGAGTGTGTATAGTGTGACCCACCTTCATAGTATTGCTAGGAGTGTGTATAATGTGACCCACCTTCATAGTATTGCTAGGAGTGTGTATAGTGTGACCCACCTTCATTGTATTGCTAGGAGTGTGTATAATGTGACCCACCTTCATTGTGTTGTAGCGCCAAGTCTTGATGTGGTCACCACTGCCGGGCTCCATCCTCATGATCCTGTTGAAGGCCACACCCAGAAGCTCCTCTCGCTGCAAGGCAATGGAGTTGTTATTGATAAAGAACAGTCATGACCCAGTTGTTATTGATAAGGAACAGTCATGACCCAGTTGTTATTGATAAGGAACAGTCATAACCCAGTTGTTATTGATAAGGAACAGTCATAACCCAGTTGTTATTGATAAAGAACAGTCATGACCCAGTTGTTATTGATAAAGAACAGTCATAACCCAGTTGATATTGATAAGGAACAGTCATAACCCAGTTGTTATTGATAAGGAACAGTCATAACCCAGTTGTTATTGATAAGGAACAGTCATAACCCAGTTGTTATTGATAAGGAACAGTCATAACCCAGTTGTTATTGATAAGGAACAGTCATAACCCAGTTGTTATTGATAAAGAACAGTCATAACCCAGTTGATATTGATAAGGAACAATCATAACCCAGTTGTTATTGATAAGGAACAGTCATAACCCAGTTGTTATTGATAAGGAACAGTCATAACCCAGTTGTTATTGATAAGGAACAGTCATAACCCAGTTGTTATTGATAAGGAACAGTCATAACCCAGTTGTTATTGATAAGGAACAGTCATAACCCAGTTGTTATTGATAAAGAACAGTCATAACCCAGTTGATATTGATAAGGAACAGTCATAACCCAGTTGTTATTGATAAGGAACAGTCATAACCCAGTTGTTATTGATAAGGAACAGTCATAACCCAGTTGTTATTGATAAAGAACAGTCATGACCCAGTTGTTATTGATAAAGAACAGTCATAACCCAGTTGATATTGATAAGGAACAGTCATAACCCAGTTGTTATTGATAAGGAACAGTCATAACCCAGTTGTTATTGATAAGGAACAGTCATAACCCAGTTGTTATTGATAAGGAACAGTCATAACCCAGTTGTTATTGATAAGGAACAGTCATAACCCAGTTGTTATTGATAAGGAACAGTCATAACCCAGTTGTTATTGATAAAGAACAGTCATAACCCAGTTGTTATTGATAAAGAACAGTCATAACCCAGTTGTTATTGATAAGGAACAGTCATAACCCAGTTGTTATTGATAAAGAACAGTCATAACCCAGTTGTTATTGATAAAGAACAGTCATGACCCAGTTGTTATTGATAAAGAACAGTCATGACCCAGACGCTACAATGCCATCACAACAGGCTTGAAGAGATAAAGAAGTTATGCCAGGACAACAGGAGGAGAAAACAGGAGCTCCTCACACTGCAATGTAATGCAAAGGGAGTTGTTAATCGGTCCACGAATAAAAAAGTGGGTATTCGTTATAAATACGTAATTGGCACCTCGTAACCTAGCGGAGAGGCAGGATTCCCTTCAGCCAATCAGCGGCCTTGCTCTGGTCTCGGCCAATCAGCGTTCAGTAACCAGCTGGGCGGCCATGTTTACTAGTAATCCCGGATATACAGACGTATTTACTCGTAAATAAGATGAATGTTACCCTTAAATACCTTATTCATGGCATATTAGTGATGCTAAGAGTATTCTTAGTGATACATATAGGTGGGACGATCATAATTACCGCCACATTAGCCTTTCATCGTCATATTCTCCCTGAAATACATGTGACTGATCTTACTTTTAGGCCGCTCATGGTATATTACGACGTGTTTTTGGTAAGTGTCTCCCGCTGAATACTACACAGACATACCCAGGGTATACCTTGATGCGCTGATCCTAGGTTCGAGTCCAGCGTGCCCGAGATTGGCTTGTTATGGACCACTATGGCCCGCGCCGAATCTGTTGCCGTCTGCACACCTGCACACCACTACCACAATCACCACTACTACCACTACACACACACCACTACACCCTCTACCACTACACACACACCACAATCACCACTACTACCACTACACACACACCACTACACCCTCTACCACACACACACACACACAACACCATAAACCTACCACACACACACACACACACCACCACAAGCCTACCACACACCACTAATAAACACGATAATAACATGCAATAACAACCTCGGTGAGATGGACTAATGTTTGCCGTGCATAACACTTCAACCATCGCGTCGCTGTCTTAATTAACCACATTTTCTCTGATATCCACCTTGTTTAATGGCTTCTATATGTGTCAGGGTGATCTAGACATACTATTTCAGACATATTTATTAGCTTTCCATTGCTATATTTCGTTTTCTGATCAATGAATTAGCACCATGTATAAATTAGCGTTAACTAAATAAATAACCTCATCAATTGGGAAAATTACCCGATTGATGATTTTATTTATTTAGTTAACTCTAATTTATGCATGGTGGTAATTCGTTTATCAGATAACGAAATATAGCAATGGAAAGCTAATAAAATTGCGCTTCTATTGATACTCTTCATGATAAAAGTTGATTCGCAAAGTTTTAAATGGCGAAGAGTTGAAGTGAATGCATATTTCTTCAGTCTCGTAATGGCATTTCTTTAGCATGTTTTACTGTTTTTATTTGATAATATTATAGAACAAACATTTACGAAGATTACAGTATATCATATATACTGATAAACCAGTCTGTATGATCCGTATATATGAATCCGAGCGGCCCTCCGACTTCAGGCCCTTAGTGCAACAGGCCGATATTCCGTGCACAGTCCAGATTTACAGTGGTCTATGCTTCATGTAGTTATGAATACAGTGCATGGGAGTCAGCGTTACCTTGTGTCCCATGTGCTTGACCAGGAAGAGGGCGATGCCGTAGTCGGGCAGCGCCTGCCACGCCCGGATGTACTGAAGCTTAGCGTCCACCAGCGGCAGGTCCTTCACGTTGGCGTGGGCCTCAAGAATCCGCTGCACACCCTACACAGGACACACACACACACGGTTACATCACAACATCACAACATAACAACATAAGAACATAAGAAAATAAGAACATAAGAACATAAGAAAATAAGAACATAGCCTAAGAAAATAAGGAAGCTACAAGAGGCCGGGAGTTACGTTATTGCAACATAATTTTCTCTCCTTGCTAAAAGACCCCTTGCATGATATTTAGAGCGTAATTAATAATAAAATAAGGAAGCTACAAGAGGCCGGGAGTTACGTTATTGCAACATAATTTTCTCTCCTTGCTAAAAGACCCCTTGCATGATATTTAGAACGTAATTAATAATAAAATAAGGAAGCTACAAGAGGCCGGGAGTTACGTTATTGCAACATAATTTTCTCTCCTTGCTAAAAGACCCCTTGCATGATATTTAGAACGTAATTAATAATAAAATAAGGAAGCTACAAGAGGCCGGGAGTTACGTTATTGCAACATAATTTTCTCTCCTTGCTAAAAGACCCCTTGCATGATATTTAGAACGTAATTAATAATAAAATAAGGAAGCTACAAGAGGCCGGGAGTTACGTTATTGCAACATAATTTTCTCTCCTTGCTAAAAGACCCCTTGCATGATATTTAGAACGTAATTAATAATAAAATAAGGAAGCTACAAGAGGCCGGGAGTTACGTTATTGCAACATAATTTTCTCTCCTTGCTAAAAGACCCCTTGCATGATATTTAGAACGTAATTAATAATAAAATAAGGAAGCTACAAGAGGCCGGGAGTTACGTTATTGCAACATAATTTTCTCTCCTTGCTAAAAGAACCCCTTGCATGATATTTAGAGCGTAATTAATAATAAAATAAGGAAGCTACAAGAGGCCGGGAGTTACGGTATTGCAACATAATTTTCTCTCCTTGCTAAAAGACCCCTTGCATGATATTTAGAACGTAATTAATAATAAAATAAGGAAGCTACAAGAGGCCGGGAGTTACGTTATTGCAACATAATTTTCTCTCCTTGCTAAAAAGACCCCTTGCATGATATTTAGAGCGTAATTAATAATAAAATAAGGAAGCTACAAGAGGCCGGGAGTTACGTTATTGCAACATAATTTTCTCTCCTTGCTAAAAGACCCCTTGCATGATATTTAGAACGTAATTAATAATAAAATAAGGAAGCTACAAGAGGCCGGGAGTTACGGTATTGCTTAACCCCTTGAGGCCCAGAACGTAATTTTATTGTAATTTGGGTACCATAAGACGATTTTAATGAATAAAAGCAATGATTTACAGCTATGACCTGTTTAGTATCCTTGTCTATTAGTTAATTTGGTATATTCAGTCACTATTCGTAATTGTATGGCTAACAACACACTTTTATATAGCCAAGGAAAGATCTGGGCGTGAAGGCGTTAAAAGACATGACTGAGGCTTTGTGAACATGACAGGGAAAGCAGTGACATGCCAATTACAGACATGACAAATTAGTGCCCACCAATTATTTAGGCCACGCAATACTGATCGGCCTCAAAAAAACAAATGAAAAAATAAATATTCCTTTTCCATAGGTACTGTTTTTTAACCCCCAAATGTATCCCATGAACAATGCCTAAAAATTTGATATGGAAAAACCTCTAATAACTTCACATGTAGTTATCAATACAGTACTAGAGTCTATCTTTTTGAGGAGGTGAAACATCCTGCCCCCTTGCTGCTTACTGCCTGATATTTAATGCTTTAATGCCAGGAGAAGGGAAGACTAGGCTCTTTCTAAATGTCAGTTGTAGTGTATCATAGTGAACCCTATTATCAGGTAAACAGAGGCATTATTTTAAGCATGAGACCTTAAGATGGAATGGACTTTTCGCCTCATTAACAAAAAATAGGCTATAACTACATATACACATACGCATACCGCCAATACATGGGCTAACACCACGCACTGTATACACAAGATAGGTATGGTGACAGCCTTGGTACGCGACACACTATACAAAGGTGCTACAAAAGGTGCGTGGGATATTAAAACTGCATAGAGGGAAGGGAAGGAAAGGAGGACGAGGAATGGTGAGGAAAGTATTAAAGCCCAACACGCAGAAAAAAAGGTGCAACATAGTAATAGTAATAATAATAAAATATAAATAATAATAATAATAATAATAATAATAATAATAATAATAATTAAAAAAAAAAAAAAAATAATAATAATAATAATAAAAAATAATAATAATAATAAATAAATAAAATAAAAAACTGCACACAAGAATCTGATTTTTTTTTTTTTTTTAAAACTACGTAAGATGGAAAAATTTGCTGAGTAAAAAATCTGCGGAACACGTAAGCTGCTGACCCAAGGGAGAGTAAGTCAGCAAGTCAGCGAGTCAGCGAATTCAGCATTTCCCGAGTCGCTCTTTAACCCCTTGACCCAGAGCGTAATTTCCATGGTAATTCGGCTACCATGAAACAATTTTTAGCGAATATAAGCAATATTTTATAGATAGTGACCTGATATATGACCTGTTTAGTATCCTTGTCGGTTTGTCGGGTTGGGTCACAAATTTGGTATACTCAGTTACTTTTCGTAATTTTATGGCTCGACAACAGACGATTACAATTTTTTTTTATAGCCAAGGAAAGATCTGGGAATGAAGGGGTTAATGCTCGTATTCGTAGTCACATACCATGATTGCTCGTGGTAATTGCTATGATTTTGTTCCATTTCTACTCAGTCAAAATTATTCACTTGATCTTGTAGCTGCCATGGAAAGTACTAGAGCAATCCTACAGTACTCCTATTGCAATCACAACAGAGATCTTGTAGCTGCCATGGAAAGTACTAGAGCAATCCTACAGTACTCCTATTGCAATCACAACAGAGATCTTGTAGCTGCCATGGAAAGTACTAGAGCAATCCTACAGTACTCCTATTGCAATCACAACAGAGATCTTGTAGCTGACATGGAAAGTACTAGAGCAATCCTACAGTACTCCTATTGCAATCACAACAGAGATCTTGTAGCTGACATGGAAAGTACTAGAGCAATCCTACAGTACTCCTATTGCAATCACAACAGAGATCTTGTAGCTGCCATGGAAAGTACTAGAGCAATCCTACAGTACTCCTATTGCAATCACAACAGAGATCTTGTAGCTGCCATGGAAAGTACTAGAGCAATCCTACAGTACTCCTATTGCAATCACAACAGAGATCTTGTAGCTGACATGGAAAGTACTAGAGCAATCCTACAGTACTCCTATTGCAATCACAACAGAGATCTTGTAGCTGACATGGAAAGTACTAGAGCAATCCTACAGTACTCCTATTGCAATCACAACAGAGATCTTGTAGCTGCCATGGAAAGTACTAGAGCAATCCTACAGTACTCCTATTGCAATCACAACAGAGATCTTGTAGCTGACATGGAAAGTACTAGAGCAATCCTACAGTACTCCTATTGCAATCACAACAGAGATCTTGTAGCTGCCATGGAAAGTACTAGAGCAATCCTACAGTACTCCTATTGCAATCACAACAGAGATCTTGTAGCTGCCATGGAAAGTACTAGAGCAATCCTACAGTACTCCTATTGCAATCACAACAGAGATCTTGTAGCTGCCATGGAAAGCACTAGAGCAATCCTACAGTACTCCTATTGCAATCACAACAGAGATCTTGTAGCTGCCATGGAAAGTACTAGAGCAATCCTACAGTGCTCCTATTGCAATCACAACAGAGCTGGCATGACATATTGATTTAATTAGGACAAGACAAAAAGTGAACAATGACCACGTACAATGATGGTATGTGACTACGAATATGGGCATAAGACACATGCATAGGAGTGTCATAGAGGCTGCTTATGAGTCCTTGTGTGTCCCATTAATGTGTTCAGTGAGTGCTGGGTGGGGATCACAGCACACATTAATAGCCATGATTTACCATATATTCAGGATAGGGGCCTCCACACCAAGCCCCCTGTACAGAGAATAAAAACAGACAGCTATAGTCAATTAATACTCATCCATATTATTTGCTTTGTTGACAGAAAGAACATAAGAACATAAGATAATAAGGAAGCTACAAGAGGCTGCGAGACCTACATGTGAAAATAGACTGGGTATTTAAGAGGAAACAGACAGCTATAGTCAACACTCATCCACAGTATCATTGTTTTGTTGACTGACTTACTGTTTAGAGGAGAAAAATAGGCTGGGTATTTAGGAGGAGATATACAGCTTTAAAAGTTAAACATTAAAGATGGGAGCATACACCATGCTGCGCGTGGCCTCGGTGCTCATCTCCGTGGCATTAGCCCTTAGAGCCTGTGGTGGGCGAGGACCCGTTACCCCGGGACACAGGGCTAGTGTGACATATAGGTTACCACAGTTACCTTCCCCAGGTTACCCCGGGTACCCATTTATCAACCCCAAAAGGAAGGAAGAACAGCTGGGTGGGCTGGTCACCGACTTGTCCTGGCCCGGATTCGAACCAGGGCCCACAGACTCATAGCCAGGCACGCTAGCCACTGCACCACAGAGGTGACATACAGCTGTGGTCATCCCCATATCACTGTTGGTAAAATTCTAGAGTCCTTTCCCGCCCTTATTAGTGGGTTTTTTCCCTCCAGGCCTTCACAGATCCCTTCAGATACCTCTAAAACGTACTAAAGTGGGAGAGATTATAAAATATTAAAAAAATTACTAACCTAACCTCAATATAACTTAACCTAACCTGGTAAAATTCTAGTCCTTTCCAGCCCTTAGGTCTCGTTAGGAGGTTATTGGTAAGGATATGTCAGGCTATAGTTTTTCGGTTATAGTCCAGTTATATAGGTATAGTTTCCAGTATAGTTTCAGGTTATACGTAGTCCATTTTCGCCAACTGAACGTGTGGCGAGTACACACGATATTTGGGGTCTCGTCTATCCTACTACAGCAAAACCAGACACAGGATAATCTATGGTCTTTAACTCCTTGAGACCCAGAACGTAATATCCATTGTAATTTGGGTACCATTAGACAATTTGTAGTGACTATAAGCAATATTTTATAGCTATGACCTGTTTAGTATCCTTGTCCACTAACTAATTTGGTATATTCAGTAACTTTTCCTAATTTTCTGGCTCGAAAACATACAATTTTCTATAACAAGGGAAAGATCTGGGCGTGAAGGGGTTAAGTAAATAATAATATGTGATAATGAATAGCTACTGTGTGCAGGAGGGAGGCAGTGCTATCTACCAGACACAAGGCACGGCAGTAATAGACAGAACTGTGCTTCTAACGGGACACTCGGTAACTAGAGTTGGTAAAATTCTAGAGTCCCTTCTCGCCCTTAGGTCTCGCTAGGAGGTTATTGGTAAGGTTATAGTGAGGTGAGGTGAGGTGAGGTTAGGTTAGACTACTGAGGTTAGGTTAGTATTTTTTTCCTTTTTTTTACCTCTCCCCCACTAAATAATTACGTGTTAAGAGGTATCTGAAGGGATCTGTGAAGGCCTGGAGGAAAAGAGCCCGCTAATAAGGGCGGGAAAGGACTCTAGAATTTCACCATAAGTATAGTCTATTACTTTTAACGAGGCGAAAACTCCATTCTATCTTCCAGGTCTCATGCTTTTTATGCCTGTGTTTGTTTACCTGATACTAGGGTTAACAATGATAAAATAGTGCAGAAATTTAGAAGAAGCGTACTATTCCCTTCTCCTGGCATCAAATATCAGGCAGTAAGCAGCAAGAGGGCAGGATTTTTCACCTCGTTAAAAAAGTAGTATAATTGTATGCATAGTGTTTTACCGGGTTAGGTCCAGGAAGGCAAGCTGTGCCTGGCTAGTGGTGAAGGGAGGAAAACATGGACCATTATCACCCATTACTCCCACGTGAAATGCTGATGTTTAGTTTCAGCTTTTCTATCATGTTATTCTGTCTATATTTTGTTGCCTTGTTTACCATTGGAGTGTACAGATCAATAGATGGCGCCTTCAACCTACACTTACCACCAATCTATAAATCTTTGTGTCCTAAAACACTCACAACTTGTAATACAGGTTGAAGTTCCCAAACTCGGCATCCCAAGACTCGGCAACACCCAAAACTCGGCTATGGTTCCGGATTTTCCCAAACCCGGCAGAACACCCAAAACCCGGCGCGTAGTTGCCGGGTCGGCCGCTGGGTGCCACCACACTAGGCCGCTTGGTTTCTCCCGCCGATTTGTTTGTTGTTATTGTTCAGTGGTGTTGTGACTGTAGAGTTGTGTACACTGTTATTTTGTGTACTTCTGCAGGTCTGTTATTGGTATTATGGCTCCCAAACGTTTTCATGTGATTTCCATGCTTTTTTTTCCCCTCAACATATCTACGTTCTAAAAGTCGGAAAATTCCATTACTCGGCTCGGCGCTGGTCCCGAGGTTGCCGAGTTTGGGAACTTCAACCTGTACTTGCTTATCAGCTGCCTAAAAACAGATCACATCATCCCCACGCCACCACTTCGTCCTACCTTCTATTGCTACTCAACTGTGTCTAGCGGGTTGACGATCTACTGTAGTGTTTACGTGCTTTACTGTTTTGTGCATATGTCTCAGCATACTTAGGGACAACTTTGCGTGGTGAAGACAAGGATGAGTTTAAGGGAATCTACAGGGCACACACACTCTTGTAGGTGTGCTGGACTTACTCTGTGTCACACCTCAGTAGGGAGGCTCCTGCACCTGTAACCCACAACATAACAACATGAGAACACAAGGAAGCTACAAGAGGCCGTGAGACCTACACGTGGTAGTTCCTGTTACTTAACACTACCTACATCCACCTTTCATCCCCATCCATATAATTGTCCAGCCTCCTTTTAAAACTCCCTATTGACTCCGTACTAACAACCTGATCGCTGAATCCATTCCAATCATCTATGTATCACCCTAGTTGAGAACCAGTTTCTCCCTATTTCTTGTTTAAAAAAAAAAAAAAAAAATCATTTTCCAGGTTGAATCCGTTACATAAGAACATAAGAAAAGAAAGGAAGCTACAAGAGATCCAGAGGAGATGCCTTTGTGTGCCCCCCTAGCCTCACCTTACCCCTTGCCCCTTGCCCCCCTAGCCTCACCTTGCCCCTTGCCCCCCTAGCCTCACCTTGCCCCTTGCCCCCCCAGCCTCACCTTGCCCCTTGCCCCCCCAGCCTCACCTTGCCCCTTGCCCCCCTAGCCTCACCTTGCCCCTTGCCCCCCCAGCCTCACCTTGCCCCTTGCCCCCCTAGCCTCACCTTGCCCCTTGCCCCCCTAGCCTCACCTTGCCCCTAGCCTCACCTTGCCCCTTGCCCCCCTAGCCTCACCTTGCCCCTTGCCCCTTGTCCCCCTAGCCTCACCTTGCCCCTGATGCGTCTGGAGTAGCGTGGAGACATGTAGTCCTCTGGCTGGATGTCGAGGGACTCCGGGTTGATCTGTGGGGCTGAGGGATGCTGCATGGCGAGGAAGGCCTGGATGGACTTGACCTCACTCTCATAGGAGGAGTCTGCTAAGGACTTGCCCTTGGAGGCCAGGCGCATGGCAGCCATCCACTTGGAATACTGCTCCTCCTGCACAACACACACATAGGAACATAAGAACATAAGGAAGCTACAAAAGGCCGCGAGACATAAGAATACGTATAAGTTCTTCTGCGCACAGATAAGTTTCTCCTGCACCCAACACACAACACAGGGGAAAGTGTTACTGCCATACATACAAGTTCTGCATTGCCCTAATACTCTGTCCTCCCACATTCTAGAAACATACTTAACTTTATAAAATTATAACCACAATTAACTTTCTAATCATACTTCAAATTCTGTACAGCTAATTCTTCAGTCATTCAACTTGCCACATTGAAATTTGTCCCGTATTCCAGATGAAAATGGTTTCTAAAGTTACATAAATTAATCTTCAAACTATCAAAAGGGGAGGCGGTGGCAGAGTGGCTAGCGTCACCGGGTGGCGTTCTCGAAGACCCGAGTTTGATCCCGAGTGAGACCCATAAATCCACTTAAAATCTTTCTGCACCGTGGAGTGGCCTAAGAACACCCACATGCTGCCCATTAACTCTGCCTTCGATTGTGAGTGCTTGGGAGGACACAGGGGGGCGGCATGAGCCTCTAATCACAGGCGTCACTATAAAAATCCTGCCTGTGCCACCACGGGCGAGGGCCAACCATCACAGCCCTCGAGTGAACCTCCAGGGCCTGCCATCCCACCCCTGGAGGTCACTGCCTACACGCGCTATAGGCATAGATGTAAACAAACAAAAACAAAACCAAGAAAATATGAAAAAAAGGATAGGAAATGATGTTCTTAACTCCCACAGAAACATCCCCCAGCTCACCGTGGCAAACCTGATGGTGTGTCTGTGGGAATTTAAATATATATGACAGACATTGTACAATAACAATAATGTGTACGTATGTCTTTTAAGCTCCCTCATCCTCACTATCAATACTAGAAAGCAAAGATTACAAGACAATGTTACTTCTAAAGCCTGTAGAATCCTTACAATCACACACATCACAGCCCTGACCACTGTCACTCAGCCACAGGACAACAAATCAGAGTGTTACACCAGACACACATAGAAAACAGATCCCAGCTCACCGTGGCAAACCTGATGATGTAGTCCGTCATGCCATCGGGCGCCGGCACTTCCAGCTTCACGCCGTAGCGCTGCTGGGCGATGTTCACGTCCGGGGTGACCTCACAGCCACGTAAGCTGATCTTCTCCAGGGGCTCCTCGCTGATGCTGTCGCTGCTCTTGTAGTAACGCAGACACATGTCCTTGCAGGTGAAGTAGTATTGTTTGAACCCCTTTAGTGTGAAACGACGAGGCCTGGGAGGGAGGACTTAGGTAAATATGCTTTGTTTTTATATGACAAGACGTTTCCAGCACAACCAAGCAGGATGAAACAATAAACTGTGTACTACTTATACTTAGGAAAAATATATAATGTCTACCAGATCCGTAAGCAAAGTAAAGATGGGAGCATACACTAAGCTGCGCGTGGCCTCGGTGCTCATCTCCGTGGCATTAGCCCTTAGAGCCTGTGGTGGGTGAGGACCCGTTACCCCGGGACACAGGGCTAGTGTGACACCCGGGTTACCACAGTTACCTTCCCCAGGTTTCCCCAGGTACCCATTTATCAACCCCGAAAGGAAGGAAGAACAGCTGGGTGGGCTGGTCGCCGACTTGTCCTGGCCCGGGATCGAACCAGGGCCCGCAGATTCGTAGCCAGGCACGCCAGCCACTGCACCACGGAGGTGACAACAAACATGAAATCAAACAATAAACTGTGTATATATACTTGGGAAATATATATAATGTAACACAACCTCCTCTTATCTACATCACAGCTTGTCTTTATCTACATCACAACCTTTATTTACATCACAACCTGCCCTTATCTACATCACAGCCTTTATTTACATCACAACCTGCTCTTATCTACATCACAACCTGCCCTTATCTACATCACAACCTGCCCTTATCTACATCACAGCCTATGTTTACATCACAACCTGCCCTTATCTACATCACAGACTCCCCGTAACTCTGATCTTATGCAACACAGCCCTGCCTCTACACACTTCATGAACTTCAGGTAGTCGGCCAGCTCTGGGATGTGCATGATGTCGGCCGGGTTGGAGGAGATGTGCGAGCCCTCCAGCGTGATCTGCAGCTCACTGAGGGCGCGGTCAATGTCGTCCTCGCCCCCCAGGGTTGGCTCGGGCTGGGGCTTGTTCATCTGCAGGTTGACTTGAAGCTGAAATAGAACGGGAGTTGTTGTTGTTGTTGTTGTTGTTGTTTTTTTTTTGTTTTTTTTACTTCACAAAGGACTGGCCAAGGGCACAACAAAAATGGGTAACACAAAGTCCGCTTATATAGTTAATAACAATACATTTTTAAGGATTTATATTGACAACAACAAGGACTTACCACACATTCTTAACCCCTTGAGACCCAGAACGTAATTTCCATTGTACTTTGGGTACCATTAGACGAGTTTTAGTGACTATAAGCAATATTTTATAGCTATGACCTGTTTAGTATCCTCGTCCATTAGCTAATTTGGTATATTGAGTTACTTTTTGGTAGTTTTATGGGTAATAACAGACGATTTCATATAGCCAAGGAAAAGAGTGACGATGGAGGAAGAGAGAAGGAGAGGAGTTGTTAGTATTTTTTAAGGGGAAAAATTGGGGAAAGTGAAGGGGAAAAGTTAAAGTTAAGGGTTAGTTTAGAATTTCCATAAGAACATTAGAAAATAAGGAAGCTACAAGAGGCCAAGATCTGGGCGTGAAGGGTTAACACTGCAACTTTGACCATTTCTATATTTGCAGGTTGACTTGAAGCTGAAATGAGACGCTACTTAGAATAACAACATTCTGAAGGCCTTACACTAACAACAACAAGGACTTCACAACACATTAAGGACTTCCAGCAACACATTTTGACCTCAAGTGACGGACAGTTAGGGTGATACAGAGAATTCTCAAATATTTTCAATGTAATAATTCTTAATATTGCAAATTTTTACCATTTCTGTATTTTCTTTGGTTCCAATTACAATTAGTGAACCAGTGTCTCCCTATTTCGTTGATTTTAAAAAGAAATAGGGAGACACTGGTTCACAAACAGGGTGGTAAATGATTAGAATGGACTCAGTCGTGGGGTAGTTAGTGCAGAGTCAATAGGGAGTTTTAAAAGGAGGCTGGATAATTCAATGGATGGGGATGAAAGGTGGATGTAGGTAGTGTTAAGTAACAGGAACTACCTCGTGTAGGTCTCGCAGCCTCTTGTAGCTTCCTTATTTTCTTATGTTCTTATGTAAGGTTGTGTAGAGGGTATACTAACTTAAAGAGTTCCTTCTAACATACAAAGAGGCTTCCTTATGTTTTAGTTCTATGAAGGGTGGCTAAGAGGGCCAAGATCTGCTAAGGCTTTAACACTGCAATCTTTGACCTTTCTATATTTCAGTTGATTGAAGCTGAAATTAGAGCCTCTACATTAAAAACATTCTGAGAGGCCTTACACTAACAAACAAGGACTTCACAACACAGTAAGGACTTCCTAGCACACTTTTGAAGTGCGGACAGAGGGTAAACACAGAGATTCTCAAATATTTTCAATGTATAATTCTTAATATTGCAATTTTACCATTTCTGTATGTTCTGGTTACAATTAAATTACCATTTACATTACAATAAATTACATTACAATTTAACAATTAAGAGTTACAATTACAATTTGTGAACCAGTTTCTCCTATTTCGTTGTCTTTTAAGAGATAGGGAGGACACTGGTTCACAACAGGGGTAATGATTAGAATGCTCAGTCGTGGTAAGTTAGTGCAGAGTCAATAGGGAGTTTTTAAAAGAGGCTGATAATTCAATGGATGGGTTAGAAGGTGGATGTAGAGGTGTTAAGTAAAGACTACCTCGTGTAGGTCCTCCCAGCTCTGTATCCTTATGTTCTTATGTTCTTATGTAAGGGTGTGTAGAGGGTATACTAACTTAGAGTTCCTTCTAACATACAAAGAGGCTTCCTTATGTTCTTATGTTCTTAACCCCTTGAGGCCCACAACGTAATTGCCATTGTATATTATTAACCACCATTCAACGATTTTAATGAACATAAGCAATATTATATAGCTATGACCTGTTTAGTATCCTTGTCCATTAGCTAATTTGGTATATTTAGTTACTTTTCGTTTTTATGGCTAACAACAGACTATTTACATAAGCCAAGGAAAGATCTGGGTGTGAAGGGGTTAAAATTATGCCTATATTTACCTGATAATATGGTTTACTATGATAAATACAACTGAAATTTAGAAGAACTGTAGTATTCCCTTCTCCTGGTATCAAATATCAGTCAGTAACCAGCAAGGGGGCAGGATTTTTCATCTCGTAAAACCCCCCAGATTTTTCAGGATTTTTCATCTCGTTAATAAAAAGCATTACCTTCCTTATTTTCTTACTTCGTGTTCCTTCTAACATACAAAGAGGCCAACAAGAAGCGTACCTGTAGGGCTGAGAACATGAGCATCTCCTCCTCGGTGCAGTCAATCTCCTCGTTCAGAATGGCCCACTTGCTCTGCTCGTAGATGAGGTTGATACGCACGCCGTCGTACTTGGGGTTCAGGTCGTAGAAAGAGAAGAACTTGAAGCGCAGCAACAGGGTGTCAAACTCCCTCACTCCCTGCTCCATTATAGACAGTGACGAGTCCAGCCATCTGAAACAATGCACGGGCTTAGACTAAAAGGGAGGCGGTGGCAGAGTGGTTGGCATCACCGTGTGGCGTTCTCGAAGACCCGAGTTCGATCCCGAGTGAGACCCATAAATCCATTAAAATCTTTCTGCACCGTCGAGTGGCCTAAGAACACCCACATGCTGCCCATTAACTCTACCTTTGATTGCGAGTGCATCGGAGGACACAGGGGGGCGGCATGAGCCTCTAATCACAGGCGTCACTATAAGAATCCTGCCTGTGCCACCACGGGCAGAGGGCCAACCATCACAGCCTCAAGTGTGCCTCCAGGGCCTGCCATCCCACCCATGGAGGTCACTGCCTGTAGGTATAGATGTAAAAAAAAAAAACAATTCTAACTTACGCCACGTTCATCCTGGCTTTCTCCAGCAGTGACTTGGGGCGCAGTGCTTTGCTTCGGGTCTCGGGGGAGTGGTGGATCGGGGAGTTAGTCAGGGAGGCTCTCAGGTCGTCCGTGCCGTCGATGCTGTCCAGGGTGTTGTTGAGACTCCCGAACCCGTTGTTGCTGACGTTGTGCTTCCACGTGCCTCCCTGCGGACCACAAATTATATCAAGCGTTGTTTACGTCTGGCACTCAATGGTGGTGTGGTATTGTTTACGTCTGGCACTCAATGGTGGTGTGGTATTGTTTACGTCTGGCACTCAAGTGGTGGTTGTTGTGAAAGTGTGTTATGTCTCGCGGCACTCAATGGTGGTGTGGTATTGTTTACGTCTGGCACTCAATGGTGGTGTGGTATTGTTTACGTCTGGCACTCAATGGTGGTGTGGTATTGTTTACGTCTGGCACTCAATGGTGGTGTGGTATTGTTTACGTCTGGCACTCAATGGTGATGTGGCATGGCGTGTTGTGACCCTTCTAACTTACGCCCTTACTCCTTAGCTAACCTTTGCCCTGTTCCCTTACAAGTACTAGTAACCAGGACTTTGGGTATTTTGGTCATTGTTTCCTAGTTGAATAGAGCACTGTTTCTTTACTAATGATGTGATATTCTGGCAGTCTTACTAAACATACATACTTATTGCTTAACCTGCCTCCTACTGACTGAATATGTATAACCGCGTGCCTCCCTGCGGATTACACGTTAGATTATAGTTATTTTTTATAACGAGGCGAAAAATTCCATTCTATCTTAACCCCTTGAGGCCCAGAGCGTAATTTCCATTGTAATTTGGGTACCATTAGACGATTTATAGTGACCATAAGCAATGTATTATAGATGTGACCTGTTCAGTATCCTTGTTGACTAAATCATTTGGTATACTCAGTTACTTTTCGTGATTTTATGGCTCGACAACAAACAATTTTTTATAGCCAAGGAAAGATCTGGGCGTGAAGGGGTTAAGAATGCTGTGATATGCAACATTCTTATCCTCTGTCCCGCCTTCAGCACTTCAGCACCGCCTTCAGGAGCTTACCGGGGAGCTGATGGGCGTCCTGGCGGAGGTGTTGAGTGTGTTGTTGTGTGAGCCAGACGTGCGGTCCAGCGAGCCATTGGTGGAGTTGTGGCTCTTGTTGGAGATGAAGGAGTTGGTGTCGGCCGGCGTGCCACCCTTGACGGCAGCTGTCTTCTTCTTCATCTGCTTCTCACTGTAGTTGCGTTTGAGGTCATCCTGGGTCAACGGCTTGCAGAACGACAGCTCCTCGGGGTAGCGGATGCCTGGAAGGCGAGGGACACATAAGAACATAGGAAAATAAGGAAGCTATAAGAGGCTGCGATACCTACACGTGGTAGTTCCTGTGTTTCCTGGAGGATGAAAGGTTGTGTGAGGCGTGGGTGTGTATATCTATCTGGTTATTTTGACATAGTGATAATCTTTTTTTAAGTCAAGATAGATTGGTTACAGGCAAGGTTATAACAGGCACAGCATAGGTCACAGTCTAGGAGTCATGAGCACCTATTTTTTTGGAATCCAGATTCATATGATAAAAGCAAACTAGGATTCATGGTACCTGTCTCAAGGTAAACACACATACATATTCCCATCTGTTTCAAGGTTACGACACATATTCCCATATGTTTCAAGGTTACGACACATATTCCCTATGTTTCAAGGTTACGACACATATTCCCTATATGTTTCAAGGTTACGACACATATTCCCTATATTTTCAAGGTACACACATATTCCTATGTTTCAAGGTTACGACACATATTCCCATTATGTTTCAAGGTTACACACATATTCCCCTATATTTCAAGGTTACGACACATATTCCCTATATGTTTCAAGGTTACGACACATATTCCCTATGTTTCAAGGTTACGACACATATTCCCTATATGTTTCAAGGTTACGACACATATTCCCTATGTTTCAAGGTTACGACACATATTCCCATCTGTTTCAAGGTTACGACACATATTCCCATCTGTTTCAAGGTTACGACACATATTCCCATCTGTTTCAAGGTTACGACACATATTCCCATCTGTTTCAAGGTTACGACACATATTCCCTATGTTTCAAGGTTACGACACATATTCCCTATGCTTCAAGGTTACGACACATATTCCCTATGTTTCAAGGTTACGACACATATTCCCATCTGTTTCAAGGTTACGACACATATTCCCTATGCTTCAAGGTTACGACACATATTCCCTATGTTTCAAGGTTACGACACATATTCCCTATGCTTCAAGGTTATGACACATATTCCCTATGTTTCAAGGTTACGACACATATTTCAGTCCAATTTTCTGTCTGTAACAAAGCAACGACAAACATATATCCATCTATTCCCAGACAAACAACATATATTTCTATCTATTCCCAGGACAACATTACATATTCCCATCTATTTCCAGGCCAACACCATATATATCCATCTATTTCCAGGCAAACAACACATATTCCCATCTATTTCCAGGCCAACACCATATATATCCATCTATTTCCAGGCAAACAACACATATTCCCATCTATTTCCAGGCAAACAACATATATTCCCATCTATTTCCAGGCAAACAACATATATTCCCATCTATTTCCAGGCAAACAACACATATTCCCATCTATTTCCAGGCAAACAACATATATTCCCATCTATTTCCAGGCAAACAACACATATTCCCAGGCAAACAACATATATTCCCATCTATTTCAGGACAACACCACCACCTCTAACCCTTACCCAGCTGTTTACAAAGATGAACCACGGCATTGAGTCTTTTTTGAGAAGTCAAACACATATTCCCATCTATTTCCAGGCAAACAACACATATTCCCATCTATTTCCAGGCAAACAACACACATTCCCATCTATTTCCAGGCAAACAACACATATTCTCATCTATTTCCAGGCAAACAACACATATTTCCATCTATTTCCAGGCAAACAACATATTCTCATCTATTTCCAGGCAAACAACACATCTTCCCATCTATTTCCAGGCAAAAAACACATATTCCCATTTATTTCCAGGCAAACAACACATATTCCCATCTATTTCCAATCAAACAACACATATTTCCATCTATTTCCAGGCAAACAACACACATTCCCATCTATTTCCAGGCAAACAACACATTCCCATATATTTCCAGGCAAACAACACATATTCCCATCTATTTCCAGATAAACAACACATATTACCATCTATTTCCAGGCAAACAACACATATTCTCATCTATTTCCAGGCAAACAACACATATTCCCATCTATTTCCAGGCAAACAACACATATTCCCATCTATTTCCAGGCAAACAACACATATTCCCATCTATTTCCAGGCAAACAACACATATTCCCATCTATTTCCAGGCAAACAACACATATTACCATCTATTTCCAGGCAAACAACACATTCCCATATATATCCATCTATTCCCAGGCAAACAACATATTCCCATCTATTCCCAGGCAAACAACACATATTTCCATCTATTTCCAGGCAAACAACACATATTCCCATCTATTTTCATCTATTCCCAGGCAAACAACACATATTTCCATCTATTTCCAGGCAAACAACACATATTCCCATCTATTCCCAGGCAAACAACACATATTTCCATCTATTTCCAGGCAAACAACACATATTCCCATCTATTTCCAGGCAAACAACACATTTCCATCTATTTCCAGGCAAACAACACATATTCCCATCTATTCCCAGGCAAACATACATTCCCATCTATTTCCAGGCAAACAACACATATTTCCAGGCAAACAACACATATTCCCATCTATTTCCAGGCAAACAACACATATTCCCATCTATTTCCAGGCAAATAACACATATTCCCATCTATTTCCAGGCAAACAACACATATTACTATCTATTTCCAGGCAAACAACACATATTCCATCTATTTCCAGGCAAACAACACATATTCCATCTATTCCCAGGCAAACATACATTCCCATCTATTTCCAGGCAAACACATATTTCCAGGCAAACAACACATATTTCCATCTATTTCCAGGCAAACAACACATATTCCCATCTATTTCCAGGCAAACAACACATATTACCATCTATTTCCAGGCAAACAACACATATTTCCATCTATTTCCAGGCAAACAACACATATTCCCATCTATTCCAGGCAAACATAACATTCCCATCTATTTCAGCAACAAACACATATTTCCAGGCAAACAACACATTTCCATCTATTTCCAGGCAAACAACACATTCCCATCTATTTCCAGGCAAACAACACATATTACCATCTATTTCCAGGCAAACAACACATATTCCATCCATTTCCAGGCAAACAACACATATTTCCATCTATTTCCAGGCAAACAACACATATTCCCATCTATTTCCAGGCAAACAACACATATTCCCATCTATTTCCAGGCAAAAAACACATATTTCCATCTATTTCCAGGCAAACAACACATATTCCCATCTATTTCCAGGCAAACAACACATATTTCCATCTATTTCCAGGCAAACAACACATATTCCCATCTATTTCCAGGCAAACAACATACATTCCATCTATTTCCAGGCAAACAACACACATTTCCATCTATTTCCAGGCAAACAACACATTCCCATATTCCAGCAACAATCATTCCAGGCAAACAACATATTCCCATCTATTTCCAGGCAAACAACACAATTCCCATCTTTCCAGCAAACAACACATATTCCCATCTATTTCCAGGCAAACAACACATATTCGAACACCATCCCATCTATTTCCAGACAAACAACACATACATTCCCATCTATTTCCAGCAAACAACACATTCCCATCTATTCCCAGGCAAACAACATACATTCCCATCTATTTCCAGGCAAACAACACATTCCCATCTATTTCCAGACAAACAACACATATTCCCATCTATTCCCAGGCAAACAACACATATTCCCATCTATTTCCAGGCAAACAACACATATTCCCATCTATTCCCAGGCAAACAACACAATTCCATCTATTTCCAGCAAACAACACATTCCCATCTATTCCAGGCAAACAACACATATTCCCATCTATTTCCAGGCAAACAACACATATTCCCATCTATTTCCAGGCAAACAACACATATTCCCATCTATTTCCAGGCAAACAACACATATTCCCATCTACTTCCAGGCAAACAACACATATTCCCATCTACTTCCAGGCAAACAACACATATTCCCATCTACTTCCAGGCAAACAACACATATTCCCATCTATTTCCAGGCAAACAACACATATTCCCATCTACTTCCAGGCAAACAACACATATTCCATCTATTTCCAGGCAAACAACACATATTCCCATCTACTTCCAGGCAAACAACCATATTCCCATCTATTCCAGGCAAACAACACATA
>JACEEZ010001802.1:0-15073 GCA_016584305.1 Chionoecetes opilio
GGCTTTTAGGGAAAATCGGGATCCCACCGCCCCCCCGCCCCAGTATTGGGGGAAGGTTCCTTCTATCCAGCCTATTTAGATGCCAACAAAAAATCTGACCCCTCATCTCTTGATGACGAGCACGCAAGGAATATCTTGGCCTGGGAAGTGTCAGGAAAACCCTTCATGGTTTGACATAGCTCACGGGTTTTAAAAAAAAAATTGAAGATTCCCCCCCTTTTTGGATAAAAAATCTGTGCCTCTCTGTTCTTGTAGCGTCTGTCCCTAGCATGGGAGACGCAAGGTTGTTGGCCCCAGACATAAAAGGGAAAAAATTTCCTGCTACAGTAAAAAGGGATTCCCAAGGGCCCATTAATCGATAGAACTGGGGGGGTGGGAAAACTTCCCCTTCTTTTTTCACTCTTTGCCAAACCTTTGGCACCGGGGGTAGATCCCACAGATCGTACTTATAAAGCCCCCCCCAAGAGGAGGCGAGCCTTTTTCAAAACCCCGTCGGTATCAGCTTTGACCGCAAAAAGATTTTTTTTTAGGTCTACCGCAGTTGGCCGCGAGATTTTTGCGTTCAGCACGGCGGGAGTGCCCCCTCGCGCCGTCATCCTGACCACAGGGAACAGGTGGCGAGAGAAAGATCCAGATGTGGGGGGATGCTCAGCGAAGCGCAAAATGGATTCGAGACAAAAAGAACTAGGGCCCTCATCATTTTTGGAAAGTCAGTCCATGACTGAAATATGAGTCCAAAAACACAACCCTTTTGAAAGCCCTCCCTTTGCACGAGAGAGGCACCATTTTTTGGGGGACAGGGGAAGGGGGGGGGACCTGCTTTAAGTAGTATGGGATAATGGGCATTCCCCCGAAGAGAATCGGCCACCTCCCATGAAAGTGAGGGCGACCCCGGGACTGCAGAGTGATAGGTCAAACAGTCAAAGTTCCCGTCTGCGAATGGAAATGTTTGGGTTTTCCCCGGTTTAATATATTTTAAGTTTTTTTGCCATCTATAAGTTCTGAGCTATTAAATACTCTGGGTGGGGGCCATGCAAATGCCGTTTGGGATGCAAAACCATCCCAAACTATCAAACAATCATAGACGACTGTAAAACACATAATCCACCCCATAACACAGCATACACTCCATGAAGGGCCCCGGGGAAAAAACCCGGGGGCGAGGCCAAGGTCATTTTTTGGTCTATTCTCGGGGCGTTCAGCCAGACAGCCTGAGAAACAACAACAGGGGAGTCAAAGCTAGTCTTATCGACATTCTTCCCTTAAAAGACTGCTTCAGCTCTCTCTACTGTAATGTACATATTTTACTTTTTTTCTTTTTTCCCCTCCAGGGGTACTGTTTTTCTAAAACTTGTTCTGTATGTTTATCACATCCTGTTGCACACCGCAAAACATAGCCTTTTAAATAAGGAATTTAACGGGCTAATGGCAAATTCTTTAATGAATAGTAAAAATGCTTTTTCGGGGGACGGGGGTATTCTCTAAAAACCAATCCTGCTTACCCCCTTTTTTTAACCCCCTAGGTCACCCCTGGGGAACGCTACAACAATCATAAAGGACAAGGGTTGTCACGAAAAAACCTTGGGGTTTTGAATTCGTTTCGTTGCCTTCACTTCGGGTGGTCTCTGCAGTTTTAACCCAAAAAATGGCAAAGTTGCGCTATTTGCATGTGGCTGCAAAAACAAATGGTACGGCGGAGATTAAATGCATGAACATGTAATAGATGATAATGTTGTAGAGAACGAGATGCATCGGGTATTTAGTGAAAAATTGAATTCTTTTAAAAAAAAACTTTTTTTCCTATTGATGTGCATTTTGATTGCATGTGGGGGGTTGAATGCATTTGATCAAAATATCGTCAAAACATACTGTGTTTTAGTTTTTAATATTAAAAATAAAACCCTTTTTGTAAAAAAAAATAAGCTTTTTAGTAAAAAAAACAAAAATCTTTTGCAATACAAAAATCTGAATTTTCCCTAATGTAGAAAAAACAAGATGTTATATACCCTCTAGAAATTGATTTTTTTGCAACCATGAAAAAGCTCCAAAAAAAAATCAAAACATTTTTACGGGCATATAGAATCCGTACAAAGAAAATCAAATAAAGGGAAAATGTGCCTAGCATAATGCACACACCCCAAATCCCTTTATAAAAATTTGACCATATACAATGGGTCAATATACAATAATCATCAATGAAAAATACGGTAATTTATGAAATATAACAAAGAAAGCTAAAAGAGGCCGGGGACCTACACGAGGTAGTTCCGTTATTAACACTCTACTCCCCCTTTTCATCCCCATCCATGAATTTATCTACCCTTTTTTAAAGCTCCCTAATGACCCGCCTATCTCCCTGTCTATTGAGTTTTTCCAATCATTCACCACCCTATAATTTTTGGAAACCAGTTTTTTCTCTTTCTTATTTAAATCTACGTTTACGCTTGAATCCTTTTACTTTTTTCTACCCTGGTTAATACAGTAAGAATTTTCCTCCCTCTCCTTTATTCAACCTTTACACTTTATACTTTATCAATCGCCCCTTATCTGGCTCTGAGTGAGCAATTTTAAAAAAGCCCCAAATCTTTTCTCATAACAAAAGTTACGCTCGCTTTGAATCTTTTTGGCATCCCTCTCTGCACTATTCAAACAAGGTTACCCACCCTGAAATATAGAGACCAAAACTGAACCCATAGTTGGGGTGAGGTCTGATAGAGCCAGAAAAAGTTTTTAGAAAATTCCGCACTTTTATTTTTTAACATTCGGTAATAAATCCTAACACTCTATTATCTATTCGCTTCAATACATTTTTTCCTAGGTCGGAGTTTGGGGCTCACCCTCACCCCAAAGATTTTTTCACCGATTTTTTCACGATACATTCGTAGGGTGGTTTCTTTACCGGGTTTTTTCTACCAACTTCATAACGCCCCTTTCAATTTTAATTACATCTGCCTTTGATACCCATCATTAATTTTATCTAAGTCTCCCTGCAATATGTTACATCAGACTGTGACCCAAAAATCCTCCTACCCTAGTATCATAGCAAGCAAACTTGCTGAATTATGCTAATCTCACAAAATCCAAGTCGTGATGTAAAAAAAAAAATGTAAGGACCCTAAAAAACCCCTTGTAAAAACCCCACTTGTCACGTCCCCATTCAGATTAAGAACCTTAAATTGAAACCCCTTTGTTGCCGACACTTACCAAGCTTTGATTCAACGAAGAACCTTTCCCATCTTTTTCATGAGCCTTAACCTTTTTTAAGAGTCGCTGGTGGTTTATTTTGTGAATGCCTTAAAAAAGCCCGATTTTATATCATAATCCTTATCATTATCTGTGCCAAAAAATTTCTAAAAAAGCCAATAAATTGGTGGCATGACCTACCCCTGGTGAACCCAAATTGTAAATCTTTAGTTCTCTGTTCTCTTTTTAAATAGGGGATTTCTTTTCCCTTCCCTCCACAATATCGGCAATGCCTATCTCAACCGATTTCCTAAAAATGTGCACTAAGACTCTTTAACAATCTTTGCTTCTTTTATCACCGGGGATACCTTCATCTGGCCCCTGGGATTTAAAATTTTCATTTAATCTATCCCTTTTTAACTTTTCTTAGTTACACAATATTTTAAAAATTCTTTCTTTGTTTCCCTTTTAAAATTCGTTCAATTTAGGATGACTGGTATCCTCTGAGTAAAAACATTTAAAAAAATAATATTTAAAAAATTTTTACACATATCCTCATCCTTTTTAAGACCCCCCCCCTGCTCTATCTTAAGGGCCCCAAAATTAATTTCCTTTCTTTTTTTATTATCTGATAAAACCCCCCTTGGGGTCTTTTTTGCCTGTCCAGCGTTTTAATTTAAATTGTTCTAAGCTCTCTTGTTAATCCTTCACGTCTCGCCACACGTTTATTTTCCTTGCTACCGGTCCACCCTTGAACCAAAAGTAATGTTTCTTTTTACTCCAATGTTGTTTTTTTTTAAAAACTCGTTGTACCCATTCGGGTAAATTTTTCTTGATTTTTTCCCCCTAAAAGGAATATTTTTTCTTGTTCTGCCAAAAAAATTTACAAAAATGAAATCCTCCCCGGGACCGCCCTCACTTCCGCTGTCCCCCGCTTGACCTTGGAACACCCTTTCCCCCTTATCCCACAACCACATTACTCCCCTCCAGTGTTTTCTTAATCCTGCAATTGGGCCCTTTTCAGCTGCACCGCGTTGCCCTTTGCAAAAATTACCCTCATTTTCACCCCATTTTAACCCCCCAGGGTCTTCTTAATCGCAAAATTTGGCCTTTCTGAAGTCGTACTCTTTGCTTTTTTTATCTTTAATTTTGCTTACTTCCATTATAAGAAAAATCTGATTTCTAATGGTCGTTTTAGCCAACGTCCCCCCAACCCCCACCTCAAAAACTAAATTTTCCTGTTTGCAGTAAACTCAAAAAATATTATCTCCTTAGTAGGGCCCTTTGATTGTTGGTTGGGAAATTTATTCTAAAATTATATTTAAATTCATTGCGTCGTTTTTCCCCTGTAAAAAAAACCCCAGTCTATATCCCAAGATTAAAATACCCTACCAGCATAGTCGAGTATTCACCGTCCTTGTTTATTTCTTGCCATATGGAGCGAATCCTCTTACAAAATTTTGGAGGCCTATACACTACCCCAAAAACCCATTTTCCAGTTCCCTCCATACCTCTACCTATAGCTATTCGCATCTGTCATATTGTAAAATAGAAACAGAAAAAACCTAAAAGAAATCCCATTATGAGACTGAAAAAAAATGCAGAACTTAAACTGCCGCCATAAAAAGGGTTTTGCGAGACAATTTTTAACATAGGACATATGAATAAAAGGGGGAATTTTAGCTTATGATATATTCTTTCTGATCAATGCAAGAATCATCATAAATTAGCGTTAACTAAATAAAAAAACATCATAAAACTGGCAGGGTTGTTAATTTTAAAAATCAAGTTGATTTTAAGCACGATTTAAATATGATTTAAATAAAAAGATAAAAAAAAAAAAACCCCTATTAAATATAACCTTTTATTATTTTTAAAACGAGAGGGGAACGAAAGGAAAAAAAAAAATGGGCTTTTTGAAAACCAAAATTTTTTCATTGTAGTTAATTATATCATAATGAGACTAAACGATGGTGCGGGGGAAAACCCCGTGGCACTTTTTGATAGCAAATTTCCATGTGACTGTTTTCACAGCAGAAAAAATTTTTTTCTCAATTTTATATATATATATATATAAAATATATATATATATATTATATCTATATATATATATATATTTTTCTCAATTTTTATAATATATTTTTTTTTTTTTTGACTATACACAAGCCACCTACTATAACCAAAAGTTGAATGGGTGAAATTTTGTTTTTAAAAAGCCAAAGGATATTAAACAAAGTATTGTGTAACTCTGTTGCTTTGAAACTGTCAAGCCACCAGTGACCGGGGTTTCCCATTAAATTTTCTGGATAATTTTTCCCTATTAAAAAGATTTGGGGTTTCCTTTTCTTCCGAGACCCTATCCTTACGTTTAATGGTTCTTTTAAACCCTAAATTTAGCAACTTTTCATTTGCCTAATAAACTAGATGCTAGGACCAACACTATGTTTGACTAAACTGTTTGTAAAATTGATCATTGTTTGAGGAGAAACCCCGGGGATGATCACTGTCACGATCACAGTTTTAATTTTGGGAAAACCAAGTTCCAAAAATTTATATTCACCCAAACCCGCGACACCCTTTTAATCCCAAGTAACCATTTTAAAAAAATAATACTTTTAGAAACTGTCGTGCAGGTGCATCACAAAAAAAAAAGCCACTTTAACAGAATGAGAGTTTTTCCAAAAGAACCCTTTGGATAAGTTTTCCAATTCCAATAAATTAATTAGGTTCATCAACATCCCTTTGGTTTTTAGACCCATAGGGAAAATTCCCCAAAAATTTCTGGGGGAAACCTTTTGATTTGAGACCTTCGCACAAAAAAATAACCAAAATTGGCCAAAAAATGTGCTTTTGGGAAATTCGATGTAATGGGATGCCACACGTTGTTTTATGGGCAACCCAAAAAGGGTTTAAGTAGTTGCAAGATTTTTTAGATGTATTTTTTAGAAAAAGTTATCTATGACTTGGCAAACCAAAATGGTAATAACATATGTATTTTTTTAAGTGATGATTTTTTTAGGGGTTTTCAAAAATTTCGGGGCACCCCTAGGAAGAAAGCATCATAATGTTTTTCTGAGGATGCTAAAAAACGAATTTACAGCGGTGGGAAAATTTAAATCACCAGCCCATTGACGCAACGGGGTTGTGATTTTTTGATGAAGTAAAATGAAGGGATTTTGAATGACCCCCAATCTCCTATCAGAAAGCCTCCCCCCTTTTACTTTACAAGAGTTCAGTTGTATCTCCCAAAACTGGAGAAAAAAGTACCCGGGCCACTTTAAACCCCCTGGATAAAACGACGCACGTGAGGGGTCCCCGTAGTATGAACGCCCAGTTTTCCCCGACGCATGTGCGTCCCCCATTTAAAAAAACTGGGACGGGCTTCTTGGTAAGGAATGGCCCGAAAATGGTTGGGGGATGCTTTTTTGGGGCAAAAATGGCATAGCCCGGGAACTCGTGGGGCACGCCCTGGGGTAGGGGGGGGGATAGAGGCGCGAGCTTATCCCCTTTTTTTTTGCCTCGACTTTAGACCTTTTTACTCCTGTTTTATGGGGCTATTGACTTTAGATTGGTATGGGATTGCCTTATATACGTGGGAACCCTCAAGTATAGGCTTGTTGGGGCGGGGATGCGCATGAGCCCTTTTGAGGACAAAAGGGCATCCTACATAAGGTAAATAGAAAGGTACAAAACCTTTTTGGCCGCCCTCGCCCGGGGTTTCCCGGGGGGAGGTCACGCTACCCCTTTCCATTTAGAAAAATTTTCTATGTCAACTTATCCCCCTGAAATTTACTTTTATGACATTTGTGATACAATTTTATATAGAAAATATGAAGGCACACATGATGCTCGGGGGGGTGGAAAATAACCGCACCAAAAAATGGAGAGTCACGGGCCCTGCTGCGCGCTCAGCTGAGGGCTAGGCGCCGGGAAACCTTTAAAATTTTCTATGTCGAGGGTGCCCCCCCCCCCCCCTAGAACCCCTATTTTTTTTTGAGGTGATAATTTTTTTTTGCTTTAATTTTTTTACCTTTTTAAGTAAAATTTTTTTTAAATACCAAAAAAATTTCTGGCTGGGGTGTATTTTGTTATTTTACTGGTACCCGCGGGTTAATATGCATTAGATTAATTATAAAAAAAAAATATAAATTTTCTCTTTTAACCGCCGAAGTAATTATTAACAAAAAAAAATTTCCCTTTCATCCCATTTTTTCCCCTTGAAGCAAATAGCAAGGATGACTATGAAAAAATAGGCCCAATAGATAATGCAAAATCAGGAATATTTTTGTAGCTGACTCCACAAGACGAATGAAACCTTTTAGCCAGTTATGGTGCGTCCCAGGCAACATTTGTTTGCAGACAAGTTGAAAAACTCGCGAAAAACCAAAAACCGACATTTGGAGACATGTCTACAACAAGTAAGAGATATTTTGTGGGTTACCCCAAGTTGGCGAAATGTTTGGCAAAAAAGAGGACTTTGTGAGGCCGCCAACTAGTCTCTGGAGACTGAAAGGTCAGCCGGGGTGTGAGGACGCCTGGCGACAGCTGTGCCTAGTAATTTTTTTGTGGCATCGGAGGGGGACGCCCCCTTTAAAGTCTGGGGGGACTTTTATCTACCGAAAGTAGCGTCGTATGTCCGTGTGGGGTGTTTTTCAACCAAAATAGCATGGTTGGTTGCAAACCACTGCTAATTACGATCATTAGCTCCATTTTCCCGATTTTTCTTCATATGTTTTCTTAAGTTCTCTTCTAAACTGGGGTAAGGTTTTTTTTTTTTTTCTTTCTGCCTCATCTTTCTCCGCTCTCGAAATTTCGGATTTCACGCCCCCACGGCCCTCTTAAAACATGTTTATATAGAATAGGGGAGGATTTCCCGAGCAAAGTGTTTTCCGCGGTAAAATCTAGAATTGTACTGTCTGTTCCCCGTCCCCTCCATGGATTTTTTCTAGTAGGCCAAGCGGTGAACCAGCCGTCGCTGTTGGTGTGTGTCTGTATGTGTGTCTGTCCAGTATCTCCCCCCCCCATTAACTCGTCCCCATCGGGTTTTCCAACAATCACACACATATAAGTAAAAACAGTGCCAACATGTTTTTGCATTGAATCATTCCGACCCCACAAAATTGTTGCCTACTGTTTAAACTCCACGCCGCCCTCCGTATCCCGAAGGGGGAAGGAAGGAAATTGCGTGGGGCGGGCTCAACGGGGGGTGTTGATATACTAGCTCCCTTTTTTGCGGCACCCCAAACCCGCCATGGTTCTATCCAAACGGTCGTGGGCGGGCTGACAAAATTCCCCGGCACCCCACCGAAGGGGCCGGGTTGGGTTATCTCCTTGTACGGGAAAGGGACGACGGGGAAGTGCCCGTAGCTTCGGAGATACGGGGAGTTACCTCCCCAGGCTTTAACCTCCCGGGTTTGCCGGGGGGGGGGGGCGACCCTCCCCGTCCCCCCCAGGCCCCAGCTTTCATAGTGCCCCGGGGCATCCATACGCCCGCCCCTGTCTGCACTGCAATCATATAGATACATCACCACTGCGCGTCGCCTTCAGGGAAAACCCGTATTGGTGCTCAAGAGGTCCTAAGATCCTGTTGCAGGTGTCTCGTAATGCCCCGGGGTTCCGGGGGGAAAACCCAGGAGAAGCCCTCCTGAAGGAGGTATCTAGTAGGGCGTTGTAGTCCGCGTAGAGTTTTCACCTCCGCCCAGGCCCGCCGGTAGTGCCCGGCCCCAGCGCCCAGTGACTCCCCAAGGGCCCTGAAGAGAGGCCGCAGGGCCGCCACGTACTTGAGCGCGTGGTACCTGGAAGGAATACCACCTAACTCGCTCTTTGCACTAAGACACTAGTCTCGTAAGATATCACCGCGACCCAGACAGACGTGTGGCCACACCGCAGGGACGGCGCAGGGTATATAGAATCTGATCCTCTCTCCCCTGTCTTCAGGAAGAGACCTCCCGTGTGCGGGTGGGCACGGGCCAAAGGTCCTATCAGTCTGACAGCTATGAAGTGAGGTGCAAGGTGACGGCGTGAAGTGAGGGGTGAAGATTCAGCACTCTTCTTCCTTCTCCTCGCCTCCTCACCCTCTCTCACCTTCCATCACCCCCTCTCACCCTATCACCCTCTCTCTCACTTTCTCACTCTCCCTCCTTTCCCTCGTGGACGTTCATCTGCAGAATACCTATGTGAACATTAGTTCCCCGCGTGGTAGATAAGACTCGCTGGAGTAAGCATAACACATTGCCTCTCTCTTCTATCTACCACCATCATCAGTACTCTGCCTCTTCCTTCATTCTCTTTCCCCATTTATCCTTCTTTCCCTTCTATTCCTCATTCTTCAAACTCTCCAGCCCTCACACCTACTATGTTTTACTTTGTGTTTCCAACATGTTTTGTTGCCAGTGTGGACGCACCATTAGGTTATTACCGGAGGTCAAATGAATAATCATTTGGTGTGTCTTGGGGGTGGGGGGTAAAACTTGCAGGACGGTAAAGACCGACCACTCGATCCCCCAGACAATAAGAACCACGAATCAGTCTGGATGTGTTTTCGCGAGCATCAGTGCAGCCTGGGCCACCTAACGGTCTAGACCGGCCTGGCAAAGTAGCGAAAACGCGTTACAGACATCGGCTATTGAGTAAAAAACGTCCATCATAGAAATAAAAATGTGAAAAATCTTTGTATTTCATGTTTATGCATTTTTTTCCCTTTATTCACTCTTTTAGTTATGATATGCAAAAAAAATCCTGTAGTATTAGTTTACTATGTTTGTAGAACATCAAAAAAATTAAAAAAAAATTGATTTAAAAACAAATAAACTTATTTAAAAAAAATATATGGGTTTTTTGTTTTTGTTTAAATCAAAACCCTGCAACCGGGTAATTTCCCGATATGTTTTTATTTACTTATATATTTTTTTTACTAAAAAAAGAATGATTTTTAAAGGAGGCTAGCCCATTTCAGGGGAGGGGAAAGCAAGGGGGATAGGTAGGTAACAGGAATACCAGTGTGGGTCTAACGCCCTTTGTAACGTCTTTATTTCTTAGTTTTTAAAAAAGCTCCCTGCGAACCGTTTAATCAGAGGATCTAAAAATGCTACCTTCTTAGTGTCATCAGCAAACATGCTGATGTCACTGCTAAGCCACTATCTAAGGCTTTAGGGAAACAACAAATAAAAAGTCGTAGTGTTTTTTAACTATTTATTCGGCCGTAGATACCGCGGTCAGTGTTCTTAAACTTTTTCAGCACCTTTCTTAAACCTGATCAGTGGGGACCCTTAATTCTGAGATTTCCCCTTTTAAAAATTTTATATTGAGTAACAATTTAAAAGGGGTTTGTTGGTAGGGTAACTAAAATGTACTGAATTTTTTATTTAAAGGTTAACTTCAAAAATAAAATTTAAAGTTTACCCTCCATAGTATTATTTATTTCAAATTACAATTTACATTTTTCACACAAATTTATTGAACAACACCTTTTGTCCTAAATCTCATCCTAATGGGATGAATGGTAGTGCTTCTGCGTTTATGATCCAAGAGATATCTTCGAGAGATATCGCATGTCGGGTTCGACATTGGGCCGGTTGCGCTTTTTGTCTTTTGGACCAGTGTGGAAAAAACAAACTCGCAGTTTTATGTTGTTGGGAACGGGATCAAAACCCAAAGCCAATTCTGCGAGGGAGGGACGCTGTACTTGAAACCCAAAAAAACCCTCAAATTTCCCTGAATTTAATAGATTTAAAGGGTTCCCTTTTTTGCAATTTCAAAAAGGTTTTCAAACTTTTGATGGGAGTTTGACACTGACCTTTTTATCTCGGCTTGAATTAGCAAAGGATTTTAATCTATCAAAACTGGGGTTGGGTTTTGGAAAATATTTCCTAACCTGAGTGAAGACCTTTAATATGGCTATGAAAGTTGGTTGTTCACAATTAGCTCTTCTTCGACAGTGAGAAAGGGAAATCTGCTAAGGAAAGAAAGACTCCAAATCTTGCGGCAAAGGCGGCCACAACATTAGTCCAGTTCATTGGTTGGCCCCCATTTTGTCCTGCACATAAAAGATGGGAGTACTTTTCCCTTCAAAGCTAGATTTAATCCGTTCAGTCTGCTGAAAATACAGAAAGGTACGCCCTTTTGAGACCATTGAAGTCCGTTTGTCCCGGTTTTTCTTTTTTATGTTTTAAATGAGCCCGTTTTAACCAAGATCCCAGTCGTGGTACGAGTAGGTAGTCTGTCTGGTAACTATCAATTTTTCCTGCAAGAAAAAATTCATTCACAAATTTATAAACTTCTGATGTTAAACATAACGGTAGTATAATTGTGTATAATTATAAAATAATTTTAAAACATACAAATGGGTTACAAAAATGCGTATGTTGTCATTACCAACAAAAATATTCTCTTACCAATTGAATAAATCTATAAAGAGGAGCACAAGCGACTTTCTTCCTTCAGCAGCATAACGTCAACTGACTCACTAGCGGACACTACAAAGTTGCCAATACGCAAATATCATTACAGTCGTCGGTGAAATTGTTTCCAGATACTATTACATATTTTAGCTAATTCAAATTAGTCTGCGGACCCCTCAAAATGTTCTGCGGACCCCAAGGGGTCCGTGGACCACTTTAAGAAACACTGCTCTAGAAAATGTACAAATAATGAAACAGTTAAATCCACCTAGAGTCTAGGTGGATTTAACTGTTAAATTATTTGTACATTTTTTCTCACCTTCACTGTTTTTATTAGGTACACATTCTGCGTCTTCTTACATAATGATGTGAATATCTTGGTGAATATAAGCTCACCACAGAGTTATATACCTAGACAGCGAGTCCCGCATCCCGCTGTATTGTGATGAGTGACGCCCGCAGCCTAGCGCGGCGACCATCTGGCTTATCAAACCTTATTCCCAACTACTTTTCCGACACCACCATTTGATATTGAAAAAAAAATTAGTGCCACCATCGTCTTCCTGAGAAAATTCTGGATCGTATTAGCATAAATCTGCAACAATAATATCAATTATACGAAAATGACGGCTACATAAAGTAGCGCATAAACATTTGTTCTTTCAACTCCTTAGTGGTCAGCTATTTATCCTTGTACTATTATATTAAACACGGTTCCTGAATCTACACACTTGCCTGATTATGTTGGTCTAGGATACTTGCCGATGTGACAATATCTAGAGCAGTGGTTCTTAACCTGGGGTACCTGTACCACCAGGGGTACGAAACCTTACACCTGGGGCTATGAGACATGCTGACCAATAATTCAATGTCATATTTATAAGGAAGCTGGAATTATATATTTATAATTATTTTGTCTGTCAACAATAATTGTCTTAACCACCTGGGCCAGAAGCCACAAAACACTTAAAGACCTTTTTTTGGTCGTTAGTCCAACGACGGAACCCACAGCGCGTTAAATTCGTCGATTTCGTCGTTAACGTGCACACTGGCCAACGACTGCTCAAGACCGGTATTAGCAGAGGTCGGAAGTCTCCAGACATGCTCATTATTGCTTGGTATGCTATGAAATATCTTTTTTATAGGTGAATGTAGACATATGATTGCATTTGGATGGATATTATTCATATATATGAGTAAAGAGATGAAATACAAGCAAGGGACTCATCTACGTCTGGCAGCGCGGCCTTCGGCAGCAGCAGCAGCAGCAGCATGAAGCCCGTGAGGTGGATATCAACACCAACTTCACGAAGGGAGATAGATGTCTTTGGTAATATTTAGTAGGGGAGCGAGAACCCCTTGAGGAATCCTATGATCCCTGGTGCTATCACAGGCGTGGGAGCTGACTGTCTTCTTCAGGAAGGCACAGGTGAGGCGGATAACTGCGGGTTTTTACTCAAAAGTTTTGAGTGGCGGCGCCGCTGGAGCCGCCAGCTCCTCCGCCACTGTAGGTTTGGGCAGGATTAAACGTCTTATTACTCGTTATTATACAACTTAGTGATTATGGTGAGATGTTAAATATACTTGTCATTATCTAAATCAATGTAGCACCGTGTGTCACCTTAAATAAGGGTGATTTAAAGATGTTATGATGAGGTGACTGATGGCTAGGCAGAGGGACGGAGAGGCCTTGCCGCGGGCCTCCCCATATCACAAATATTCACTATTTCAACCCACACACACATGCACCTTCTACCACCAAAGCACTAGCAACACAGGCTCCTTACTTATACATCTTACTTTCTGATACATTAAAACTCCTTAAAACGCAAGCATTCCGAATAAAACGAGAATTAGTTTGAGATGACGGGGACAAGGCAGGGAGAGGCAGTCTGGCATGCCATTCTTCCCCGGAAATATGTCTCGCTGACTTGTGATTGGTCGAGAAGTTTTAAAAACTGTTTATCATTGGCTGGTGGCTGATGACGCGCTTGATGACGTCATTACTCGCCTTAGCCAGTCAGCGCCTTCCGACACGTTAACGACCGAAAAGGGAGGCTTTGTAGCTTTCGTCGTTAGGAAACGAAGTTCGGAGAGATCGTCGTTGCTGGCCCAACTACCTTTGTTGCTGGCTTCCTGCCCTGGAGTCCAACGGTTCATCATTAAGTCATACTACAATATCTTGTACAATATATTAGTTACCGTCATATGTAGTTTTCTTATTTTACCGTTTCGTACAGAGTTCTATACTCGTGTGGTACGTGTTCATGTGTCTGTCGGCTCAGGCCTGAGCTGTCGGCTCAGGCTCAGGCCGTCACTAGCCACTGGCCAAAAAAATAACAGCAGGCAAATCTGGGCCCGGCAGCCGTCGTGGAAGGTTCTGCCGCTCTCGCTCATACCACAACGCAGTGCGCACAGTGTAACAGGTCGCTCCTCGGGTGACGGGTCCCTGAGCTGCTGCCTTGGTTTCGCCACTTTCACTTTCAACGTTTCTCTGGACCTGACCGCCACAGTGAGCAGGATTTAGTCCCAGTGCTCTGTGTTAACAGCTAGTTAACTGAGTTAGCTGAACTGTAACACTGTGCCTGTGATTCCTGTGAACCGCGGCGCTCCCCACAGGGCTGTAGTGGCTGCCCAGGAGGTCCTTGTTTGTTTACCGCGTTGCTCAACGTTGTTGCAGATTCATTCTGTCGCTCTTAGCGTCCCTTGGTGTGAGACGGAGGCGAGCCCTGCTGGTCACTGGCATAGAGCAGTGACGCAAGGGGGCCCTCAGAGGGCTAGTTAAAGGTAGCAAGCACCAAGGGTGGGAAACCTGCTGTTACGAACAGGCGAGACCCTCACGGGGCAGCTCCACTTGTGTCCTGCGACGCTCATGAGTGGGCGGGGACACGCTGGTGTGGTAGCTGTAGGCAGAGTTTTTGTGTTGCAGTTTGATAGTGGTCTTGGTTTTATTTTTACAACTATTACTGGTCTTGGTCTTGTGAGGACTTTAGTATTATTGTTCCTGCTATTTCTTTGAGGCAATCGGATTACTTTTTCATCCACATTAAGTTTTGTATGACGTGATGGCTCGTGTCAAAATGAAATGCCGTAACTCTGACGACAGAGATAAAAAGACAGCTCTTGGAACTCTTATGCTCCAAGCAGATCCAGGCAACAAGGTTGATCCCAGTTTACGATGCCCCGCTGTGGGGAGTCACCTTGTCGTGGTGGCGGGGCTTGAAGCGTGGTCGACGGCGCCACCTACTCTGGCGGCCCGCCTGCCATTGTTGGGTTCGGTGGCCGTCGGCCTCGTGGACCAAGCGCTCCCCCTTCGTCACTGGGAGGTGGAGCCTTCCGGTGATGTCGCCTTTATGCTTCCTCCCCCTTTCTCTCCTTTCTTAGGGCGATTCTAGGCCCAGTGGGACCCTTCTCTTCCGTCTCACGCTTCTTCTTCCTTTTATACTTCACGCTCCGCTCCCCACGTGTTTGCCGACTGATCCTGCCGTACT
>JACEEZ010001803.1:0-10000 GCA_016584305.1 Chionoecetes opilio
AAACTATTTCAGCTATAGTAGACTGGTAAATAATTTCTATATCCATCGTTGTCCTTAAGTTGTTGTTATAATAGAATATATATATACTATATAAGTATATATATATACTAGCTAATTAATATATAATTAATAACCCTATTATTATATATATATATATATAATATATATATATTAGCTATATAATATATATATATTAGCCAACGCAGTGTGTTGTGTCACGTATCCGCAAAATTTGGGAGAAAATTTTTTGGCCGAATTTTTATATTTTATTTATGTATGCTACGTAAAAATATTCTTAGTTACAATTGTGTATAAGGACAGTGTGAAAAATTAACATTATATGTAATTTCCCCGTTGATGAATATTAGTGGAGATATAATAATGTTTGTATGAAATAAGGGGGATAAATAAGCTTAAAGAGTGAAGATTTTTTTTTTTTTAAATCCCATTTTCATAAATATCACAGTAACCATAAACGTAAGGATAAAATGGTATTGAACATAAAAGATGCAGCTCTTGAGGGCCGAGCCAGTGGTATACGCGGAAGTAAAATGTATGAATAAATAAAGCCACAAATCAATGTTTTGTAAAAACTTTTAAAAAAACGATATATCTCGAGAACGTGACATGTTAGGACTAAACTGACTGTGCCATTGCGTAGATCACGTCAAACTAGACAAAAGATATTTAGGGCATTTTTCTTTTTAGGTCAATAGTTTGGTAGGAAAATTCTAAAAGCCGAATTAGGCCAAAATTTTGAGGAATTTTGCAGCCAGAAAGTTTGAATTTTTTTATTTACATATATACGTAAGAATGATCTCAGTAATAATCGTGTATAATTACAGTATAAATACTTGTTATTCAATGTAATTTTCCCAGTGATGAATATTAGTGGAGATCGAATAATGTTTGTATGCATTTATAGGGTGTAAATAAGCTTACAGAGGGAAAACAATTGCGTTTAGAATCAAATATCGGCAAACAAAGACCAGACTCGTGATCGGCATCAGTATAAGCCCCTATAAACCGAATTTCATCAAAATTGGGATCTATTTATTTTCCCCAAAAATCTGCAGGCTATTTATTATTGCCCAGGATTTTTTTTTGAAAATCACATTTACATTAATATCACAGTAACCATAAACGTAAGGACAAAATGGTATTGAACATAAAAGATGCAGCTCTTGAGGGCCGATCCAGTGGTATACGCGTAAGTGAAATTGATGCATAAATAAAGTCCATCTATAATAATATAAGCGAAAGTTTGTGTGTGTGTGTGTGTCCGCGATAGGTGCCACCCCCCGTGCCCCAATCCGCACATTGGGGCACCGCATATAGGCACCGCATATATGGCACAGTTTTGGAACCAGCTCGACCAGGGGCAACTTTTAAGCTCACTTATGAGATGATCCGATCACTTTTTTTTTTCTTTTTTTTTAGCAGCCTATTAGCGAGAGTTGTGAAAAAAAATGTGGGTTGCGAGAATTAGAGAGAACTGCAACTCCGAAATGCCAGTGGTCGCTGGCAGTTTTAACTCACAATTTGGTGAAAAGTTGGTCAACTTGAAAGAAAAATATGGGCTTATTCCACTGCACTTAAAACACAAAAGTATAATTTTAAGAACGATTTTCTTCTATATGTATATTGTATAGAAGCCTGAGTCTGTAAAACATGCATTTAACCAAATAACCAAGTAGGTTATAGTTGAGGAGGCGAGGTAAATGTTACTCTATGATATTATATAGTCAATAACGTATGTTTAGAAGTTATCTATACCTAGGCAGTCATATTTTCCTGTTATTATTGTGTATCAATCAGATAAAAAGCCTGGAAGTGCAATGAGTCGACGCGTGAAGTAGCAATGTTTTGATTCAATCTTCCCGCCACAATCTCCCCGCCCACCACTCCCCGCCGCGGCGTGTCGCCTCCACAATTATAACCTACATTGTCGCAGCAACAAGCCGATTTCGGCATTCTTTATTCTTCGTTTTTCCAAGGCATTGCTTACTGTATTTTGACAAGCGTTTGCCAGACGTAGCAGTACTGTCTTAGAAAACAATGTGAACATCACCCAAATTTTACATGCCACAATATACATGTAAAAAATATATTAAGCTTTGCTACTCGAGGCGAGTAATTTGCATTAAATTGCTATTATAGAACGTTCCATCGTAATGAATGTCATCCATATAATTAGTAGAACAACAGAAGAACTATATTTTTTGGTATTCAGATGCGGTGCATCAATGTTTATCGCGAAATTAATTTATGAAAAATATTAGTCGCGGAGCCAAAACACAGTAGACCAACCTTTGAGTTAAAACTGCCAGCGACCACTGGCATTTCTCGAGTTTCAGTTCTCTCTAATTGAGGAAACCTTGATGTAGGGTGATGGGTAATGGGTGAGTGAATGGGTGGGGTGATGGGTAATGGGTGTGGGGTGATGGGTGAGTGAATGGGTGGGGGGTGATGGGTGATGGGTGAGGGAATAGGTGGGAGGTGATGGGTAATGAAATGGGTGAGTGAATGGGTGTGTGGTGATGGGTAATGGGTGAGTGAATGGGTGGGGGGTGATGGGTAAGGCGTTAATAGATAAATTTCTACATCCATGATTTCAGGAGAGTTAGAAGGGGCTATCTGGAGAGTCTGTGTTTGGTGGGCCTTCGGCCCACCAATTACAGGTGGTGGGCCGAAGGCCCAATAGCCCTCCGCAGGAGCTAGCCAAAAAGTCCGCCGGGAGGGCGGCTTTGCGGCTATAGTCTATTCACTTAAGCTGGATTCCTGGGAGCGGCTCGATGCCTAGGCGAGTATGTAACGACGTCGCTGATTGGCTGATAGCCTCGGGCAGGGTGGCGATGGTGGTGGTACTTGCCTCGCCGCAACCCAAAACCCTTGCGTTGCCTCAGAAAAATATTCATATTTCTTGGCTTTACTCATCTCTTACACAAGATAGGCCTATTTTGTTTGCATCAGTAAATCAGGCAGTGATTGTTCAACAACAACACGCCATTTATAACTCAATAGCGTAAAAAATAAAGTCATGACTGACTATCACAAGAGTAGGCGGACTTTTAGGTTTTCAGTGCATTGAAATGTTGTACTCCTACCCGATATAACCAAGCTACCAGATAATAGTTATGAAAGCTGAGTTTACCATTGTGTTCATAATACATTGCTGCATATCATGAGCATAAAAAAAATACAGTAAGACGACACTAATATTAAGATAATTAAAGGAAAGTAAAAGAGTGTATAAACATTATTTCTTGCTTATTTTGCTTCAACTCGCTCTAACTCCATAAGTTTTGGTCACATTCAATTTTCAAGAACTATTTCAAAATCCTTATACTTTTCCGCTTCCTGTGGTATGTAGCACGTACCAATAAGGAAAAGAGTAGGTGGTCAAAATGGCTAAGAAAGTTAAAACTACTACTGCAAACTGGCACAGTGACGGGTGAGCATTGCTCCCTATATAATATAGGAGAGACTGTTTTCGGGAGAGCTATCAGAGGCTCCACCCGTCACGGCACCAGTTTGAAACAGTTTAACTTTCTTAGCCATTTTGACCACCTACTCTTTTCCTTATTGGTACGTGCTACATACCACAGGAAGCGGAAAAGTATAAGGATTTTGAAACAGTTCTTGAAAATTGAATGTGACCAAAACATATGGAGTTAGAGCGAGTTGAAGCAAAATAAGCAAGAAATAATGTTTATACACTCTTTTACTTTCCTTTAATTATCTTAATATTAGTGAAGTCTTACTGTAATTTTTTTATGCTCATGATATGCAGCAATGTATTATGAACACGATGGTAGGCTCAGCTTTCATAACTATTATCTGGTAGCTTGGTTATATCGGGTAGGAGTACAACATTTCAATGCACTGAAAACCTAAAAGTCCGCCTACTCTTGTGATAGTCAGTCATGACTTTATTTTTTACCCTATTGAGTTATGAATGGCGTGTTGTTGTTGAACAATCACGGCCTGATTTACTGATGCAAACAAAATAGGCCTATTTTGTGTAAGAGATGAGTAAAGCCAAGAAATATGAATATTTTTCTGAGGCAACGCATGGGTTTTGGGTTGCGGCGAGGCAAGCACCACCACCATCGCCACCCAGCCCGAGTCTATCAGCCAATCAGCGACGTCCTTACAAACTCGGCTAGGCAGCGAGCAGCTCCCAGCCCAGGAATCCAGGCTTAAATGAATAGACTATAGTATATATCACAGTCTATAACGGTCTTCCGAACGGCTGGACGAGTTATGGCTCACGCTGCGCACCTACGTCACGCGATCCAGGCCACCCCAAGCCCTCTCGATCTGCCTCATTCTATCAGCAGCATAGTTGAGAGGCGGGTGGATCCGCTCCGTGCGCCCACGTTCATGTCCTACCATATTTTATTTCTAAGATAAAATAACTAACTAACTAACACTAAAAACAACAATAATAAAAAATAAATAATAAATACTACTCCCCATACTATAGTAGTAGTAATAGTGGTTGTAGTAGTAGTAGTAGTAACAGTAGTAGTAGTAGTAATAGTAGCAGTAGAAGTATAGTAGTAGTAGTTGTAAAGTAGTAGTGGTAATAGTAGTAATAGTAGTGTTAGTAGTAGCAATAGCAGTGGTAGTAATAGACTATTACCTTATAACAACACAATTGGTATTAATGGACATGTTATTTACCCAATAAGCAGTACATGAAGACAGCATGACTGTAATAAACAATACTGTACAAGGCTAAGTGGCATCGTGTTGAGGTGGGGATGGAAGGAGGGACTAGGCTGCGCCAGCTGAGTCACGTTTCAGAGTCACGTGTTACATCCTCCCCCGCCCCAACACGATGCCACTTAGCCTTTTATTATATTGTTTATTACATCCATGCTGTTTTCATGTACTGCTTATTTGGTCCATTAATACCAATTGTGTTGTTATAAGGTAATGCAATGTTCCATTACTAGTAAAGATAATGATTAAATCATTCATAATTTCACCGAGTGGCAACCGCGAGTACACACTGTATCACTGTATCGTCACCTGGATCGCGTGACGTCACTAAGCCCCGCCCCCAGCCTGCGCGTCGGATGACCGTTATAGACTGTGGTATATAGATATAAGGGAACGTGAGCTGAGATTTAGACCGTTTTTTTCGATCTAACGCGTTTATTTGACATTTAACGGCCAACGTTTGGAATACATGTTTGGTTGTACGTCCGTTGCCGGTCTTGCGGAAACCCTAGCCAACGGTCTGTGGCTTTTGGTTCTCGAGTTGCCACGTATGGATTTTACGGTTTTTTCGTTGTGACGAGTTTATGCGACTTTTAGCGGCCTAAAGACAGTTAACATATTTTGAGCAACGTAGGGCTTACTATCTTTTGCCTGTCAATTACAAACGCTCTAAAACTTACGGTTTGGGAGTTAGAGTATGAATTTTACCGTACGGTTTTTCCCAATCAATAAATATTAATTATTGGGGAAATTATATTGAATCACAAGTATATATACCGTCATTATACACAATTATTACTGAGATTGTTTTTACGTATATATGTAAATAAAAAATATCATAGTTATTTCCCCCGTATAAATGCATCCACACATTACTCCATCTACACTAATATTCATCACTGGGAAAATTACATTGAATAACAAATATTTACACTGTCATTATACACAATTATTACTGAGATCATTTTTACGTATATATGTAAATAAAATGTTTTACTTTTTTCGTGGCGTCTGGCGGACTTAGTGTAGGTCTGAAGAAAATTGTAGAAGGGGCTATCTGGAGAGTCTGTGTTTGATGGGCCGAGGCCCACCAATAGCCCTCCGCAGGAGCTAGCCAAAAAGTCCGCCTGGAGGGCGGCTTTGCGGCTAGTTATCTATAATAATATAAGCTATAATAATTTAAGGCCGCCCGGAGGGCGGACTTTTTGGCTAGCTCCTGCGGAGGGCTATTGGTGGGCCTTCGGCCCACCAAACAGAGACTCTCCAGATAGACCCATTACCCACCAACTCGGCCCAACAAACACATACTCTCCATATAGCCCCTTCTAACTTTCCTGAAATCATGGATGTAGAAATGTATGTATTAACGCCAACCCATTCACATCATAGCCCCTTCTAACTTTCCTGAAAGCAAAGCCGCCCTCCGGGCGGACTTTTTGGCTAGCTCCTGCGGAGGGCTATTGGTGGCTGGCCCACTTGTTTCGTGGGCTCGCCACCAAACACAGACTCTCCACATAGACCCATTACCCACCACCTCGGCCCACCAAACAGACTCTCCAGATAGCCCCTTCTAACTTTCCTGAAATGTATGTATTCCCCCCACCCATTCACTCACCCATTACCCATCACCACACACCCATTCACTCACCCATTACCCATCACCACACACCCCATTCACTCACCCATTACCCATCACCCCCCACCTATTCCCTCACCCATCACCCATCACCCCCCACCTATTCACTCACCCATCACCCCACACCCATTACCCGTCACCCCACTCATTCACTAACCTATTACCCATCACCCTACATCAAGGTTTCCTCAATTCTCGCAACTCACTGTTTTTTCATCACAGTTCTCGCTAATAGGCTGCTAAAAAAAAAGAGAAAAAAGAGTGATCGGATCATCTTATGAGTGGGCTTAAAACCTTCCCCTGGTCAACCTGATTCCAAAACTGTGACATATGATGGGATTCCGCCACAGGGGGCGGCACCTATCGCGGACAGACAGACAGACAGACAGACAGACAGAAACATACACACACTTTCGTTTATATTATTATAAGATAGACTAGCCGCAAAGCCGCCCTCCGGGCGGCCTTTTTGGCTAGCTCCTGCGGAGGGCTATTGGTGGGGCCCACCACCTGTGTTTGGTGGGCCGAAGGCCCACCAAACACAGACTCTCCAGATAGCCCCTTCTAACTTTCCTGAAATCATGGATGTAGAAATGTATGTATTAACGCCAAGCCATCCCAACCAATTCACTCACCCATTACCCATCACCCCCCACCCATTCACTCACCCATTACCCATCACCCCCACCCATTCACTCACCCATTACCCATCACCACACACCCACCCATCACCCCCCACCTATTCCCTCACCCATTACGCATCACCCCCCACCCATTCACTCACCCATCACCCCACACCCATTACCCATCACCCCACCCATTCACTCACCCATTACCCATCACCCTACATCAAGGTTTCCTCAATTCTCGCAACCCACTTTTTTTTCACACAATTCTCGCTAATAGGCTGCTAAAAAAAAAGACAAAAAAAAGTGATCGGATCATCTCATAAGTGGGCTTAAAACCTTCCCCTGGTCAACCTGGTTCCAAAAATGTGACATATGATGGGATTCCGCCACGGGGGGCGGCACCTATCGCGGACAGACAGACAGACAGACAGACACACACACACACACACACTTTCGCTTATATTATTATAGATAGAAGGGAACGTGAGCTGAGATTTAGACCGTGTTTTGCGTGCTGCAGCCTTTATTTGAAATGTAACGGCCTACAGTTGGAATACATGTTTTGTTGTACGGCAAAAGTGAAGTTCGATAAAGCCGTCCGAATAGCTCTCTGAATTTTAGTTCTCGAGCTGCCAGGTATGGATTTTACGGGTTTTTCGTTGTGACGAGTTTATGCGACTATTGTCGGCCCAATGACCATTAACATATTTTGAGCAACGTAGGGTTTACTATCCTTTGCCTGTCAAGTACAAACGCTCGATGACTTACGATTTGGGAGTTAGGTATGAATTTTACCATACGGTTTTTCCCGATCAACAAATATTCATTATTGGGGAAATTATATTGAATAACAGTTATATATATTTTCATTATACACAATTATTACTGAGATCGTTTTTACGTATATATGTAAATAAAAAAATTCATATATATTTCCCCCGTATAAATGCATACAAACATTATTCCATCTCCACTAATATTCATCACTGGGAAAATTACATTGAATAACAAGTATTTGCACCGTCATTATACACAATTATTAGGGAGATATTTTTTATGTATATATGTAAATAAAAGTTTTACTTTTTCTGGCTACAAAATTTCTCAAAATGTTGCCCTCATTTGGTTTTTGGCCTTTTCCGACTAAACTATTGATCTAAACAGAAAGATGACGTAATATTTGTTGTCCGGTTCGACAAGATCTACGCAATGGCACAGTCCGTTTAGTCCTAACATGTCAAGTTCTCGAGATTTTTTGTTTTTGTTTGTTTGTAGACAACAATGATTTGTGCCTTTATTTATGCATGAATTTTACTTCCGCATATACCACTGGATAGACCTTCAAGAGCTGCATCTTTTATGTTCCATAGAATGTTGTCCTTACGTGTATGGTTACTGTGATATTAATGATAATGTGATTTCCAAAAACAATTCCTGGACATTTATTTGCCTGCAGATTTTGGGCGAAAATAAATATATCCCATTTTGGATGAAACTCGGTTTATAGGGGCTTCTACTCATGGCGATCACGAATCTGGTCTTTGTTTGCCGATATTTGATTCTAAAAGCAATTTTTTCCATCTGTAAGCTTATTTACACCCTTTAAATGCATACAAACATTACTCCATCTCCACTAATATTCATCACTGGGAAAATTACATTGAATAACAAGTATTTACACCGTCATTATACACAATTATTAAGGAGATATTTTTTATGTATATATGTAAATAAAAGTTTTACTTTTCTGGCTACAAAATTTCTCAAAATGTTGCCCTCATTTGGTTTTTGGCCTTTTCCGACTAAACTATTGATCTAAACAGAAAGATGACGTAATATTTTTGTCCGGTTCGACAAGATCTACGCAATGGCACAGTCCGTTTAGTCCTAACATGTCAAGTTCTCGAGATTTTTTGTTTTTGTTTGTTTGTAGACAACAATGATTTGTGCCTCTTTTTATGCATGAATCTTACTTCCGCGTATACCACTGGATAGACCTTCAAGAGCTGCATCTTTTATGTTCCATACAATGTTGTCCGTACGTGTATGGTTACTGTTATATTAATGAAAATGTGATTTCCTAAAAAAATTCCTGGACCCATCCATTCCCATTGCCTGCAGATTTGGGGCGAAAATAAATATATCACAATTTGGATGAAATTCGGTTTATAGGGGTTTCTACTGATGGCGATCACGAATCTGGTCTTTGTTTGCCGATAAAGATACTAAAAGCAATTTTTTCCTTCACTAAGCTTATTTACACCCTATAAATGCATACAAACATTACTCCATCTTCACTAATATACAGCACTGGAAAACGTACATTGAATAAAAAGTACTTACACCGTCATTATACACAATTTGTACTTAAATAATTTTTACTTATATATGTAAATAAGAATAAAACAACCTGCTGGCTGCAAACTTCCTCAAAATTTTGGCCTCATTTGTTTTTTGGCATTTTCCTACTAAACTATTGATCTAAACAGATAAATGCCGTAAATATTTTCAGTCCAGTTTGACGAGATCTACGCAATGGCATAGTCCGTTTACTCCTAACATGTCACATTCTTGAGATATTTCGTTTTTTTTTATTATTTCCCCAATTTTACGGATACGTGTCCCAACACACTGCGTTGGCTTTTCACCCACCAACAGGGAACGTGAGCTGGGTTTAGACCGTCGCGATACTGTCCTGTTTACCTATCTCTAAAATCTTAATCATTTCTAAACACCGGGTTTTTTTTCTTGCACGATTACGCGGCTTATTGAGACATGCTGAGCAGCATCACTTTCGACCCAAAAAAACGATTTTTAGGGGTCGAAATCGATTTTTTAAATCGTAATTTACCCTCCTGTACCAGGGTAAGGGAGAGCTTAGGTTTACCCTAGTACGTATTTCAAGTAGAACTTTCTCAAAAACAACAATTCGAGAAAACTAAAAATATGGTATTGTAGCCCTTAACGTCAGCTACCCAATGGTACCTGTTTCACCGGAAACACC